>JAUTXW010005408.1:0-139609 GCA_030620095.1 Kuschelorhynchus macadamiae
TTGATTTATTTTTTCGGAATGTATGAACTAATTTTTTAAATAAATTGTGGGGGTTGTTAGCATATTATTGGCGTGTATAGAGAAATAGTAAAAATCTGTTATTAAAACTTTTTAGATTATTTATTTGTATAGTTTTTAACTGCGAACCCTAATTAAGTTAATTCGTTTCCAAAAATTAATAAAGAATATGAACTTATCAAGCATATTAATTTATAGCACTCGGTAGGTAACTCACACACTAAAAAAAGTATTTTAAAAGCTTTAAGTAAATAATGAAAATGACTACCGCCACTATTTAAACACGCACGAATACGGCGAAGAGAATTTTCTTGCACTGATTCAAGAACGTTAGGTCTAATTTGTTCCGCTGCAGCAAAAATACGGATTCTAAGGTCATCTTCATTTTCAATTTCAACCCTATTATAAACTAATATTTTTATGTAGCCCCAGAAATAAAAATCAAGGGGGTTTAGGTCTGGTGACCTCGGATGCCATTTCCTAGGTTCTGGGGCATTTCGACCTATTCACCTATTATCAAACGTATTATCCAGATGTTGTAACACATTCCAATAAATGTGAGCAGGAGCTCCATTATGAAGAAACCAGGCACTGGCTTGCTGAGCTAAACCGAATATCTTCTAAAAGAGTGGATAAGTGATTAGTTAAACCGCCTTGATAGCCCAAAAGGTCTGATTAACCGATTGTGGATTATTCAAATCCAAATATTTATTGAAAACCGGTATTGAAATCGGCCTTCTTAAATCGTGTGTTGATTTTCTTAAGTTAAAGTGGACTAAGTTGTACTTGTTTGTTAGTATTAAATCAAAAACCCGTCTGTTTGATGTGTCAACAATCCCTTTCAACCTTGAAGGAATACAACTTAAACAGACATTACGATATAAAGCATGCCACAAAGTTTGAGACATTCAAAGGACAATTACGGCAAGATAAAGTGAGAGCTCTAAAAAGTCAACTTCAACGACAGCAAGATAGTTTTAAAAGCAGAACATTGAAAATGAACCAAGCCTGTAGGTTAGCGACATTATGTCCGAAAAAATAGCTTTGAAATCAAAACCTTTTATTGATGGTGAATTTATCAAGGGATGCATGAAGACCGCCGCTGAAGTATTGTGCCCATCTCAAAAACAACTTTTTTCTAAAGTTAGTTTGTCCGGTGTTACTGTTACCAGAAGAATCGAGGAGTTAGCGGCAGACATTGAAAATTCACTAAAAGAACGTGCTTCGAAGTTCGTATACGCTGTTGCGCTCGACGAAAGCACATATTTAACCGATACCGTTCTATTAGCTGTATTTATTGGGGGCATTGATAATAATTTTGAAATCACTGAAGAGATGGCTGCCCTTTTTTCGGTTAAAGGAACTACAAAAGGATGTGATATTTATAAGTGTTTGATGACAGTACTGAGACGATATAATTTAGAATTGACAAACCTTGGTGATGTAACATATTTTTCTGATTTTGAACCCCAAACTACAAGGAAAAGAAAATATTATCAACAACCTACTTGACACTTTGAAGGCATATGAGTTTAAACTGGATTTACGGAAAAATCAGTTGTTGAAAAAAGAGTTTTCGCACTTTCCTAAACTGAAGAGTTGCGAATGCACAGATGTGGATAAATATGTCGCAGCTCTAGATTTACTCAAAAAGTTTTCTGACTTCAGAGATAATGAAATAAATCTCTTTGCCCGGCCATTCGGCCAGTATATCTATTGAAGACATGCCAGAAAATTGTCAGATGGAGCTTATCGATTTGCTTGCGTGTTGCAACTTCAAAAATAAAATCAAATGTCAACACACGACTCAAAAATAAACAATGTCAAAAATCGCATTGACCGATTGAACTTTTTAACCAATAAATATTATGACACTTTGAAATTATATGTTATTTATTTTATTGATATGGTGGTAAAGTGACGTGGACCATTGTGGCCTTTTGGACGATGTGATATTGATTTTTGGCTCTTGCACTAAAAAAGGTTGAAGACCCTTGCCCTAGGGCGTTATTGTAGAAAATAGTGCCCTGGAGTATTATTTTAGAAAAATAACACCTTAGAGCATTAAAAATAATAATTTGGTTAATTAATATTAAAACTAACAAAAAAAAAATAAATTACTTACTCGGACATTAAATGTTGATGGCACCACGAGGGATAGGCCAGAGGCCCTCGGGAAACATTATGTCGAGTTCAAGCGTTATTAGTCTTATAATACCCTTGGTACCGTAATAACTATAATGCCTAATACCTCAAAACTGCAAAGACCATTTATTGCTTTTATTATCATATCGCCGATTTTATAAAGTTAAATTTCCAAGATGGATTAAAATATTTTTTGAATGTTCACGGAAAAAATTATATAATATATTGTAATCGAAATAATTTAGTAAAATATTTATATACATTTTTTCAATAAAATATGGCACTAAATATAAGACACTTTGCTTCCTATATATTATTATTTTTAGTAAAAGATTCTTATAAAAAAATATAATTAACATATTAAGTATTTAAATTCGTAAAACTAGGTTCTTATAAAAATATTTGTTAATGGTTAAAAAATAATTTAGAAAATGCCGTGGAATTAATAAAAAAGTATGGCAATTTTTAAAATGATGTGTGAAAGAATATCTAATATTATAATGCAATCATACCGCATTTGTGAGTGTTTTCTATTGATATCCATGTTTTTATTTATGAAGACCGGGAACGAAATTTTTCTTTGATGAAGAATAATGTGTTTTGTTGTTTGCTTCATATTTTATGTTGTGATGGTTGTGGACAACTATTCTTTGTGTATATATTATGTATATTAATAAGGTTTTGGTTAATCTTGGATAGCCATATAAAAAATATAATCATGTGGAAAAATTGAATTTAGGAGACATATTAAGTAAATGGGGGTTACTGGTGTTTCTTGTATCTTATCAATAATCATTTTATATAATTTTGGAGGTAAAAAGGAGCAAAATAAAATTAGTTATGATATAAATTTAAATTTTATTTTAAATGTTAATGTTCTGGGTATTTAGCCTACTATACTATACTACAGACAAATAGTTTGGGGATTAATAATGGTGCTAAAAGAAGACAGATAGTGCTTTATTTTATCTGCACATTTTCTGTAGTAAAAGTACTTTTCACTAAGTTCATTAACCTATCCTAACCTAAATTTGTTTGGCCAAAAGTATAATTATAATAATTTTTTCACTAAATGCTTAAAAATTCTAGAAGAAGGCAAATGAAAGTATTTTTTTCCCCGATATCATTGACCTAATGGGTGCAAAATCATCACTAAAAATGGGGATGGATATGTTTTTTCGTCACACTTGTTCAGAAAGTTCACTTTTCGACTACCAAGTAGTAGACCGAAAGTTGCCCTTTCCAAGTAACCCGTACTTTTCTCCCCTAGAGAATTGTCTCTAGGGGAGTTCTTTTGTCAAATAAAATAATATATTGTCATCGATATTTTCTACAAAAATGAAAATGACAGAATTAACTATAGAACAAATTCACACCAAATTGAGGGACAAGACCTGTAAGAGATATTGCTTCGAAATTTAGAGTAAGCAGGAATACACAAGTCGTGCAAGAGAAAAATTGAAAAATGTGGAAAAATTCAGAGAAAACCAGGTTCCGATAGAAGCAAGATCTCGACACAGGATGAAGATAACGAGCTTGTCAACTTTCTAAGCGAACATCGTTTCAAAATAGCTTTAATCGCAACAGAGGAAACTATGAAACCAATTTCGTCAGATCCTTCAGAGCAGCAAAAGGTCAAGTAGGAGTGTCAGATATAAAGAACCGATATGCAGCAAAAATATTTTTGACTGATGAAAAAAAGCAGAGAAATGTAAAAGATTGGATCTTTTCCTACAAACTTTCAGACAGAATAATTCATAGGAAAAGGTAATATTTTCTAACGAGAAGATACTTCAGTCGTGCACCAATGGCAAAATTTGTCTATATAAACCCAGAAACATGAGGCATGATGACAAATATACCCATAAAACTAATCAAAGTAGAGGTTGTTTATCTATTAATATTTGAGATCAGATCCGTGCTAGTGGCCCAGGAGTTTTGCAATTGTTCAGGTAAGTTTGACGGCTGCTGTTTATCGAGATATTCTTTATCGAGTCATGATTCCATCGATTGGAGTGATATATGGAGATGATTATATCTTCCAGCATGAGAAATCAACGTTCACGCTCTAGCGTAAAATTCAAAGAGTCCAGACTTCAATACTATTGAAAACATTTGGGTAAAATGACAAAATATATGTATAGGCATATTTTGGGCCGATAAACCAAGAATAACTTTGATCAATAGGTCTTGTTCTTTATACATAATTTTTGATGAAAATATAATATTTGACAAGAGGCAATGACTTAATTTTAAAAATAATCAATTACATGTATCACGTAAAAAAGATTAGAATATTTTTCAAACAAAATGCTTCAGAGCATTCGCAAAACACTCCATTAGAGTAATACCAATGCATCTTTTCGAAAGGTTTTCTTAGATTTTTAATCTAGGCGCAAAATGTATTGTTTTTTTTTCTTGTACTAGTAATTTTTGGCCTGGATAATAAAATCCTGCAATTGTGTCCAAATAACTTTATTTGGTTAACTGTATTTCTTGCATTAAATATCAAGGCAATATGTTAAAAGCAGTTTATCCTAAAAACTATCTCATATAAATAGATTTAAAATGCCGCCAATAGGCCATTTTAATTATGGGATGGCCCCAGCACTACCCTAAATTCTTCCCAATAATTTCATCCAAGTTGGTCAAATCTTCTCGATGCATACATAGAACAAAATGACTACTATAATTATATATAAGCACCATTTATAAGTATAATTGGAAAATAAGCAATTGTAGAAAGTTAAAATGACTAGTAAAATTGAACGTTGTGTCTTTTAAATCGCTGTAAACCATACGAACCTCGATATTTTTAGATTATCATCTCTTTGCCCCTTTACCCCCTCCAACGTCGTCATATACTTAAATTATTAATAACAAAAATTGTGACAAGAATAAAGTTGATAAGTTAATTATCTATTTTCAACATCCAGTAATATTTATAACAACCGAAACAATCTAAGACAATAGTTCCCCACCTCTTATATTGGAAAATATATCTTTAGGATGTAGTCACACAAAACAATCGTGTACAAGGTCTTCGATCGTCTACAATCGATTAAAAATAAGCAAATTATATCAAAATTTTTTAAATTGCTAATTGTAATCAGTGGCCACATATCATCAATCACGCGCGATCGAGCAGACCAAGCACCACCGACAGGTTTGAAATTGAAAAGAATTTGTTTTGACTCTTAACGTCATAACCACCCTGAGCTCTCGATCGTATTTATCTTTGAACATTTTTGACTTTAACACAATTTTTTTTTATTATTTTATATTATGGCATATATTAATCGGCTGGTGGCACTCGATTTATTACACTTAGTTATAAATTACAGATAGCTGGTATAGACATCCCGAAAGGATAAAATATGCTCTTTGCATTAACTTTATATTTAGATATAAGAAAAAAAAACGAGTTAATGAATTTCTACAAAATAAAAGTGAAACAAGAAGAAAAGTGGGAATGGGAGCTCTAAACAGAAATGTATGTCGTAGGTAGAGACAAAATAAGTGGCGCTATGATATAAAAAATACAATAGCAAGGTTTAAATTTTAATGGATTTTGACAAAGTGCGAACGTTTGCAGGGCTGGAATCAGTTAAGAAATCTTGGCTCTTAAGTTTAGACCTCTGTCAGATTGGAATCAATTTTGAAATTTCGGCTGCAATTATGATTTTCAGCGATCTTCACTGTACGAAATCAAAACAATGAATTAACTTTATTGAGCGACTTTTGCTCACTGATGCGTGACTCACTGTTATGATCGATTTTATTTATGTTGAGTACCACGTAACCCACATTTCTATTGAAGGTTTCAGGGTGCTTCCTTCAATAACTTTAATCGGTTCTCTTCTTTTATCTATAATATACAGTAGTTGATGCCAGAACCCTGGTATCTTTCACATTAATCATGTGTGTTGATGAGCGCTGGTGTTTAGCGACAGCGGATTGAACAACTGGTTTTATACTTATACTTATTTTTTTATTTTCATGTTCTTTAAGCCTAGTAGACACACCTCATACAGTTTCATCTGTATAAACTGTTCCGCAGAAACAAGCAATTTTATAAAATCAGGCTGATTACAAAGGAATTATAGCTTACGGCGACCTTAAGCATTGCCCAATTTGTTGTGCTAAATACTGTGCGAATGCGAGACCTCCTAGATTTTCTAATCACAGAAATAGTCAAATAAATAAATAAAGCATTGCAAAAGTAATTGCTTATTACCATGAAAGCCTAAAAGACACATTAGGCAACGATTGTAGGCAGTTTGAGGAATATTTAAAAATTACTAACGTTCATGCGTCTACAAAATGAGTCAACGAATATTAAAAATAATTAAAATAATATAGTCAATATATTTAACAAGCTATATGTCAAGGTTTGATGTTTTGTCCGTCTTTCTTACATTACTTTTTCTATTTTTGTAGACCATAACCCTACTGCTATAATTTAAATAAACACTCTCCACCTATCACCCCACTATATGTTTTTTATATTATTGAGTGTTGCTATAGAAACAAATTCAGTTTCTCAATATTATAAGAAAAAAATAAATAACGAAGCAAAATTATTTTTTGACAGCTGCCAAAATGCTGTTTTCACGAAATACTTTAAGGTTACATCTATCTTTGAAAAACTCATTTAAAAAAGAAGCTGCTAAAAAGTTAAGGAAACTAGAAATATTTTTGACATTAATCACAATATTTTTCTAAAATAAATTACGTCATTAAGAGTTCCATGCAACGGTGAAAACCGTATCTAAAAACTTTAAGCAATTTAAAAGTTATGGAAAAACATGTTTTTTGGCAGATATCTAATATTTTTGAAATTAAATTACCTCAATAAAAATTACATTCAATTGCGAAATTTAAGGAAAATTAAAACCGTATTTAAAAATTTTATGCAGTTCCAAAGTCATGGGGAAAACTTAATATTCTTTGACATTGACAATTACATTGAAAAATTACACCACTAGAAGTTCTATAAATCTGTGAAAACAGTATTTAACTTTTTTAAAACAGCTCAAAAGTCATGTATATATACTAACTTTTGAACTGCTTAAAATTTTTAGATACAGTTTAATATAATTTCTAGAGGCGTAATTTATTTAAAAAAATATTTTGACAGATTTTCCTCCATGACTTTTGAGCTGTTTGGACTATTTCTGTGATCAGAAAATCTAGGAGGTCTCGCATTAGCACAGTATTTAGCACAACAAATTAGGCAATGCTTAAGATCGCCGTAAGCTATAATTCCTTTGTAATCAGCCTGATTTTATAAAATTGTTTGTTTCTGCGGAACAGTTTATACAGATGAAACTGTATGAGCTGTGTCTACTAGGCTTAAAGAACATGAAAATAAAAAGTAAGTATAAGTATAAAACCAGTTGTTCAATCCGCTGTCGCTAAACACCAGCGCTCATCAACACACATGATTAATGTGAAAGATACCAGGGTTCTGGCATCAACTACTGTATATTATAGATAAAAGAAGAGAACCGATTAAAGTTATTGAAGCACCCTGAAACCTTCAATAGAAATGTGGGTTACGTGGTACTCAATATAAATAAAATCGATCATAACAGTGAGTCACGCATCAGTGAGCAAAAGTCGCTCAATAAAGTTAATTCATTGTTTTGATTTCGTACAGTGAAGATCGCTGAAAATCATAATTGCAGTCGAAATTTCAAAATTGGTTCCAATCTGACAGAGGTCTAAACTTAAGAGCCAAGATTTCTTAACTGATTCCAGCCCTGCAAACGTTCGCACTTTGTCAAAATCCATTAAAATTTAAACCTTGCTATTGTATTTTTTATATCATAGCGCCACTTATTTTGTCTTTACCTACGACATACATTTCTGTTTAGAGCTCCCATTCCCACTTTTCTTCTTGTTTCACTTTTATTTTGTAGAAATTCATTAACTCGTTTTTTTTCTTATATCTAAATATAAAGTTAATGCAAAGAGCATATTTTATCCTTTCGGGATGTCTATACCAGCTATCTGTAATTTATAACTAAGTTTAATAAATCGAGTGCCACCAGCCGATTAATATATGCCATTGTTGACATTGACATTCAAACTTCAAAGCCAAAATATAAAAAAAATGGTGTTAAAGTCAAAAATTTTCAAAGATAAATACGATCGAGAGCTCAGGGTAGTTATGACGTTAAGAGTCAAATATATATATATATATATATATATATATATATATATATATATATATATATATAATATATAAAATTTTTTTGGAATAGTTTTAAAACATTATTTTATGATTTGTAAACTCGTGAAGTAAATTTTGTAGTAATAATTATTATCACTACACATAACTGAATATTCGTTGGTTTTGATGACAAGACATAAATATTTTTTCTGTATTTAAAATAAAAATTATGTACTCGCGCAAATTAAACCTTATGATTTTAATTAATTCTACATACTTTCTTAAAAATGTGGGTTTAAAACAATAATCATTTGATTTAATTCTATATTACTACAGAATATGAAAAAGAACATTATTAAAATGTATCGTATTAAATAAAAAAATAAGAATCTACCCTTTGGTAAGAATTATTGCTAGGAAATTATATGTTCCGGGGCCAAAAATCTTTGTCAACAAGTGAAATGAGCGTTTCCTATGTATTTATAGGAGATGAAGGTTTCGGCGTTCACACACCCTTAATGCGACCATATACAGTGAAAATCCTCAATTAATCTACAGCCTTTTCAACTATCGTTTATGTGAAGTCCGAAAAATAAAGCAAAATGTTTTATTTTTCTACTTCTTTTTAATGTAACTTTCTCAAAAGTTTGTGTAATTAATACTTTATCTGCCTTTAATGATCAAAAGTCAAATATTTTAAGTCGAAATAATTTTGATTTAGCAAATATGTTTGTATTTTTTAAACACCCTGCACAATAGAAGTGCATTTTTATATTTAATTTTTTTGATCTCGAAAACGAATTGAGTAATTATATTAAATTTTAATTTAGGTTAAAATTACGTAAAAATCCTTTTTTGAGTTTACATTTACTATACAATACAAAATATAAATGATACACAAAATTGTCGACTTTTTTTTAAGTTCTCTGTTGGATTTTCCTTACTTACTCCCCCGTCCATTATTTTCCTTTCGTTAGGTCTCTGAATTGCTTTTAATTTTTGTTTAACACTTGAAACACCTCCGGCCATGCAGCTGTAGTTCCATTTCGAGACTGGAAACTTTCTAAGCTTTTATCCCGCAATACAGGCCTAATTGTAATTAAAGTAATAAATGTTTCTACGCCGACTTCCTTCTGGACATGGCATTAAATCGGCCACGACACATTCAAGTTTAAGTGAATACACTCATTTACATCGATGGTTATTTTGCAATAGAATAGACGGCGCATCGCCATCCATGATACCCGGCGAAAGTTGGCTCGGGTGAAAAACGCTTAAGCAATTCAGAAGTTCCGATTAGATTTTTTTAAATCAAAACATCTTACCTATTACAGAAAAGTCAAAATCGTTAACATCATAAATATGTCATGTTTTTAACATGGAGGGGGTCAGTCCCCTGAGAGGCATAATATTAAGGTTATCTATCGTACTCATAATGATAACAAAGTAATTATGCGGGAAACAAATAACTTAAGAACAAATTCCAATAACGATAACCCGAATAACCCCCTAGAAAAAAATAATTTCCCAAAGAGTTAATACTATTGACATTAATAATTAATATAAATCGAATAGCGAAGGAGCTTACTGTTTATTCATTGAACATAAATATTTGAATATTGGAAAGTTACATCGACTTAAAATAAGCGAAAAACTATATAACCTTGGCGGAGATGAAACATCTCTATATCTAATATCTAATATCTTAAACCAGTGGGCCGTAATAGAGTTCAAGTACACTGTAAATCAGCTTACGGCGCAAATAATCTTGTTTCCAACCAAATATTTGAACAAACAAAAAAAGTCGCTTTTATTCCTTCTTTTCTTACCTAAAAGAAAGGCTTAGTTCGAAGAGGGTTGATACTTCTTTTACCGAAGAGGAACTTTTAAAAATTATTAAATCTACTATCCCTAAAAAATCGGTTCAAAGGCGATACAAATATGTATCCGATAAAGAGAGAAAATCGATTCGTGTCCCCAGATAACAAAAAATATTTATTTTTGATAAACTAGAATTACCACAATATATTTATATGTATAGGCTTAGTCACGAAGTAGTCTGATTCCCATTCATCTATCGACAAAAAGTGTTATAAATATATTAATTAAAATATTAAAGAACCTATGGCTAATCTCAAATTTTCTTTTAAGGAAGCAGAAAAAGTAGTTAATCTCCCCTCATGTGCTAGCCTAGTTTCCAAAAATAATTTGCCTCACTTATGTCCTCACATATAGAATTTCCTGAGCTAAATACAAATAAAGACAATCCACAAAACAATAATTCTACACCTAAAAGAGTTGCAAAAATGTCATTGTCTCGCCTAGTACATCTAGTGATAGTTCTAGGTATAAAAAAAGAATTTTATTTGATAGATTGAATCTATCAAATAAAATTTAAAAAAATCTAAAATATCAAATTAACTCTTCTACTAAAGCCATACCACCATCTAATATGAATGCCAACATTGATAATATCAGTAAAATTATTGAATCCACTTTAGATGATATTTGTCACGAACGGCTCTCTTCACACCAAATCTAACTATAATTCACTGGAACGCTAAATCGGCTTTTTTTAACCATAACTTTCTAAAAAATCTAGCAAAGATACTAATGTTGATGTAGGTTATATCTGTAAAACTTGGTATAAACCTAATTAGGTACCATATATCTTTAAAGAGCTATAACATTATTAGGAGGGATAGACCTAGAGGTAAGGGAGGTGTTCCCGTTTCTCTCAGGAAATCCTTTCCGATTTCTATTATTGATTTTTCTACTTTAAATAATAATAAGATAGAAATTTGTGGTGTCAATATTACTTTTAATAACATTCAAATCTCCTATGTGTCACTCCGAATGTAATATATTCTTGTAACCAATATCAACAAACATTTTCCATGGTGAATAAATATTGTATCATCGCTGGTGATTTTAATGCTCATAGTTACATTTAGGGATGTTAAAAAAAAAGATAGTTTTAGAGTAACACTTACTGTTGCATTGGAGAAGTTTTAAAATCTAGTTATAGGAAATGAAGGTGGAATTACCAGAATCGGAAGGTCGAGTAACACTGGGGCTGCACTAGATTTAACTATCATATCCTCTAATCTGTATATTAAATCAAAGTGGGAAGTTCTGTTTTCTTAAAAGCTGGATCAAAGAAACCTTAACTGTAGTGAAACGCTCGACAATGCTAATCAAATTATAGAATTTATTTATCAGTCTGTCAAAATGTCGGCCGATTCCAATTTTTTCAAAAGAAAAACTAATCTGGACAGATATTTCACCCCCTGGTGGTACGAGAAATACGAATTACTTTAAAATAAGCGTAAGGAATTATTTAAAGAATACAGAAATCGTACAACTATGGAAAACTTCCTCAAATTTAAAAAAACTCGTAGCTAAATGAAAACTTACCTTTAAAATTAGCCTAAATGCTCAAACTCAAAGCCTCTAAGACTTGGTAAAAGGTTAACTCAGTTAAAAGTGCATGTATTAAACTCTAATCTCACTAATTATATGTGAGTAGGCGGAATTGTTCATTAAAAAAATTGCCCCGGATATGGTCAATCTAGAAATCCCCAAAATCTTGACAGATACACATTATTTTCTACTACAACCTATATCCTTAATAGAACTTAATATTAAAATAAAGAAGCAAGGAGACACTGCCCCTCGTTTGGATGGTATTATTTAGAGTATGCTCGAACATTTACGAAATTCCACAAAAATCTTCTTTGTTTGGCTTTTAACAATATTATAATAAGAGGAGAGATATATATTAGAAAATCAATAATTGTACCTATTAGTAAAGCCAGAAAACCTAATGAGTTTCGTCCAATTTCATCCTATATTTTAAAAATACTAGAGAGAATACTTAAACAGGGTTTAGAATGGTGGTGTGAATCACAAAAGCTCCTAACGCCTTACCAATTTGGTTTTAGGCGAGGTCGAGGTGTAACTGATTTTCTATCTGATCTTGTTACTGATATCTAAAATGAATTTTTTGATAATGACTACCTAGCAGCTCTATTCTTGGACGTATCAAGTGCATAAGAAAATGTGAATCGGAATATTCTAGTGGATAAATTGAGGAGTTTGAATATTCCTGAGAGTTTTGTTTTTAATTTAATTAGACTGTTTGTTGACAGGAAGATTTTTGTCAGACTTAGTAACGGGCTTAGTGACTTTAGATCTGTTTCATCTGGTTTACCCCAAGGCTTTGTACTAAGCTCCTTAATGTTTAATCCGCACACAGCTGATTTACACTATTGGTATAAATATATTATCATGTAAAATTAATCTAAATCATATTATGTGCCTTTGTAATAGATACTTTCCAGAAAATGGTTGCAGTGTATCCGATAATAAATCTGCCTTGTTAATTTTTTCATGTCACAGGTTTGTTTAAATTTCATGATACTTGATAAAACTCCTATCCCGTGGGTTAATTCTATTAGATACCTGGGAATATTTGGATATATTTATACCAAGAATGTAAATCAGCTGTGTGCGGATTAAACATTAAGGAGCTTAGTACAAAGCCTTGGGGTAAACCAGATGAAACAGATCTAAAGTCACTAAGCCCGTTACTAAGTCTTTAAAACCTATTATAAAATATATTCTGATGGTTAAAAAAATAGTAATGGAGTAGGATGTGCCTTTGTAATCTCACAGACTAAAGTAACTAAAATATATAAATGCCATAAACTATCATCAGTCAAGCTCTAGAATTTGCCAGTTTAGATACAAAAATATCAAACGTGGTCATAATATCCGATCTGAGTCTGTTTTGCTATCACTAAAAAATAACCTTAACTTCAAGCATCCTATTATTACCAGTATTTTAAACTAATCTCTAAACTTTCCCCTACGAAAGTTAATATTAAATTCTTTTGGGCAAAAGGTCATTCAGGTCTTTCTGGAAATGAACTGGCAGATAAAGCAGCAAAGGAAGCAAGTTCAGTAGGGCTTCCCCCAGAAGCTATCCCACATTCAGATTTGTTTAGAATAATCAATGAAAATTAACTGGAAACGTGGAAACAATTATATATAAATAATGCACTTAGTTCCCCTACTCAGTATTCATTAATTTACTATAATCTAAACGAGAAACCTCTTATCCATAGAGTGCAACTGTCTTGCAAATTGTTTGTGCCTTATTTAAAGTTTCTGATTGGGCATGAGAGTTTCAACAAACACCTACAAAAATAAAACTATCTGACCCGTCATTGTATTCATGTGACAGTGAATCACAGACTTATTAGCTGCTTCCACAACACAGAATCAGAATCCGTATCATATCTTTCTTCCGAACTAACGAAACTACATCTACTTACATTAAATCATATTTCCTTTATGACTAAAGTGTGTACTGATCCTAGTATAGAGAAAATTCTTTCGAATTATTTGAAAAGCTGTAAAATCGTTATTTAATATTTTTGATCTATTTGTTTAGTTATAGACCATCTTTGTTTCCTTTCTTGAAATGTTTCTCAACCTGCCTACCCGGTACTTTCTGTGTTTTTTACGTATTTAAAAAATGTCTGGCACTGGCCCCAAGACCCCCAAGATGAGAAGTGTGTGTCTCTGTCTAAATTTCCTTTGCCTTATATACTTTATCTTTAATTGTTTAGGTTCGTAGGGATTATAAATCTAATATCTGGGATTTTAATTCTGTCACATTTCTATCCTATTATTGTTTGTAATAATCAACCTAAGAACATGCCGAAATATATAGTCCGTTTAGATAATTAAAAAAAATTAATTTTGTTTCTCGTGGCTAAATGAGTTAAGCTCAAGGCCAAAAAAAATCGATACTTTAATCCCTTCAAAAGCTCCAGTATAAAAAAATAAAAAATTCATAACTGCGAAAACAAGATTTCATTATTTATTAACCAAAACTCCTAAATCGATTTCTTAATATGTCTTTCCTTTCTCTTTTATATATTTATATACATATTTCCCTACGAAAAAAGGTACAGCTCTCAATCCAGACTCTTTAAATAATTAAATACCATATATAAACCTACTGGCCCTCTATAACATAATATATGCTTTATTACTTTTCCGCCCAGTACAAGTGAAATTCGAAATAAATACTATTACACTCCGTATTTGAAACATATTACGGGAGCCTTAGTTAGCAATGTAGATTATCTATCTTCACTAGCAAAAAGAAACATTAACAATTTCGACGTGTATACTGAAAGGCTACTCATGTATGTAAAAATTAAAAAAAAAATCCTCCAGAGCGAAGTACTTGTGTAGCCCGTATAATAAGTATATATAGGGGGAAACCATAAACTTATAGGTAGTACCTATCAAATTGACTGAAATGTGCAACAAACAACAAAATTTGGCATTCAAGTTTCAACTTATATTAGAACTTTTTAAAATGTATGCTCAATGGGCGAAATTTATCCTAGTTTTCGATTGATGCTTATTTTTATTTGATAATAAGTGATAATATTCTTTAAAAATTAAAAATTTTACATTTTTCTTTTAAGTTACAATTTCTAGCGTTATGTATACACAAACCGGTAATAGTCAAATTGAAAACAGGAACAATAGACGCAAATGTCTTGACACCGAAAAAATATGGAAGGCATTAGCGTAGCTACTTGATTTTTTTTCGATTAACTAGATATATGAAAAACGGCTTGCCTTCAAAAAATAAGGCAACTTACTGAAAACGAAAATGAAACTTATTCAAAAAACAGCGAAAGACGTCAAATTTCCTTAATTCTTTTTTCTTAATAAAACGTTTTTTTTTAACTATACACAGTAGCCCTAGGTGGATGAAAAAGCAATATGAAAACGAAAAAAAAAAATGTTTTGGAAGCATTTAGCTTGCTTAAAAAGCGGTGAAATACGTCTTCCTTCAATTTGTTAAATATTTTTTCCACTATTCAGGGTACCCTTATATGGATGAAAAACTCCCATGAAAATGAAGAAAAAAAGATTATTTTAAAGTCAGCTTTTTAACAAACAGTGAAATATTTCAATTTCTTGTATTTTTTGTAGGTCAAGAAGATATTTCACCGCTGTACAGGATAGTTCTAGAAATATGAACCAGCCCCTTAAAAACGAAAATATTTTTTTACTTTAAGGCGGTTAAAAAATCGTTAAAACAAATTTATTTTATTCCTTTGTATATAAAACATTTCCACTATACAATATAGCCTTACGGGATACATGTGGCAAATATATGTTATTTCCATGGTGAAAATTTATCTTTTTTTTTTGTAAACATAGGCGATTTTTATTCTAACTTTTTCTGTCTTTAGTTTGAGGGAAATCAGTTTATGAGTTTACAAAATATATTTTTTTTACATGTTTATACCCCTTAAAAGTACAGAACACGCCCATAACATCAAAAATTCGGTCCCTGCCAGAAATTGTGCAAGGCTATATTATAACAATATATTTTTCTACAAAACGTCGAAAAAACTCACCTCATTTTTTGAAAATTTTCACTATGTGTCTACACTGACTAGGCGATATCTTAGAAACGCGAAGGATAAAAAAAATCGTTAGGTTGGCTTTACCTAGAACTTCCCTCGCTATGAATGGTTTTTTTTTTGTTAGGGATAGTGAAGGAGACGTTTTAATACTTTCTAAAATTTAATAGGCCGCTTTCTTGTTCTTCCATATTGAATTAGTACCAAAACTTTACTAGTTGATTTTTGCCCAAAATTTGTGGTCTTGAAGAGAGTAGTTTGTTTGATCGATACTAAGGCTTTTTGTAAGATCGTGATTTTCTTCTTCCAAATTCATCATAACTAAATCCCACTGCAACAATCACTGCAAAATTTGTTTCGTCATATCGTATTCGTATAGAAATTTGACCAGCTAGTCTCCGCACACTTAATTTTTGTAAAAAATTTGGAGTCAATAAAATCACATTTTTACAATTGTTTAAAAAATATATTAGGCAGTCACTTTGTTATGTCATATTAGATTTCTACCAAATCGTTACCAGTTCATCCCCATATGACCCTTGAGTTTTGTATCAAATTTGAAGTTAATAAGATTCGTTTGGAGTAGTTTTTAAGTACGTCATGAACCGACAGACAGATCGACGGAATTATGAAATTATGTTTTTTGACACCTAAGGTCCATGAAATGAGCAAAAAACTTTTGAGATCAATCTTTTCACGAAAATGTTTTCACGATTGCAATATTTCCCTCTATGAGAGAACCAAAAGGGGCTTTTTTGCATTGTTAATTTTCTTTGGTCCTTCAAATCGGGACAATTTAATGACAAGCTGAATATTTTTTCGCTTGCTCTGGTACAATTGTGATTTGCCTTTTCAACATTTTTTCCGATTTGAAATTGATTTACAAATACCGTAAAAATTTTATTTTTATTGCTTAAGTAAAGTAGGCCATGTTTGCCTTATTAGTGATAAATAACGTAAGTAGAATTTATTTGCAACAAATACCATATTTCTTTAAAAAAATTAATGCCACATCTGCTTGATACCGAAAACTACACAAAATATTGATCCTACTGAACGAAGATTATTTAAAAATAATATATTAAAACACTAGATTTATAAGACCTGCTTCTATAGCACGACACCTAGGTTAGAAAACAACGCAAGCGAGTTTTTTTCTTAAGCGCAAGTAAAAATAAATGTTTTATGAAACGAATATTTTACACTATTTTCCTATTTTGTGCACTATATTTTAAAAAGGCATTATTGTCAAAAAAATACTTACTGTTGAACATTTTCAAGTTGGTAACAAGGCCTGCCAAAAGTGACAATTGCATAAAATTTTACCAGCTAGTTTCTGTCACACTTAATTTTTGTAGAAATTTTGGATTAAATAAAATAAGATTTTAAAAATGATTTCTTTAAAAATGTATTAGGCTATCGTTTTGTTGTGTTATTGGATTTCTACCAGAACTGTTACCGGTTCATCCTCCCTAGGATCGACACTGATTTTTATATTCAATTTGAAGTTAATTGGGTTAGTTTGGAGTTGTTTATAACTATTCCGTGAACAAACAGAGGGATCGACGGAATTATGAAATCATCTTTATAATGTAATATAAATAAAATATGTGCAATAATCCCTCTTATAAGGGAAGCAAAAAAAGTTTTTTTTGCATTGGAAAAAATTTAATGATAGGCTGAATATTTTTTGCTTGCTATGGAACAATTGTGATTTATCTTTTCAAAATTTTTTTCCCATTTAAAATCGATCTACAAATACCATAAACAATGCATTTTTAATGTTTAAGTCGAGTAGGCCATGACATTATTGGTCATAAATTCCGTAAGTAGAATTTATTCGCAATAAACACCGTAGTTTTTTAAAAATGGTAATATCACCTCTGTTTGATGCCAAAAACTACAAAAATATGATCCTTGTGCACGAAGAGTACTTAAAAATAGTAAATCAAAACAGTTTCATAAGACATCCTTTTAAAGCACGAGTCATGGGTTCAGGGACGAGAGAGAATACATGTCTTATGAAACGAGTATTTTATACTGTTTTTCTATTTTGTGCACTATATTGTAAAAGGTCATTATCTTAAAAAAAATATTTACTCCAACATTTTCAAGTTGGCAACAAGGTGTGAAAGGTAGTTGAAAATTAAGCATGCGCATAAGTTCCGTTTATATTTATATAAAACCCTCAAATATTTGTCATCCATCGTGGTTCTGAGATAGCGCCTGATAAAATCAGTTTGAGACACACATTATTAATATAGAATAGTATATGAGTTACAGGAAAGTATAAAAACTAGTTTCAAATAATTAAGACAAGAAAATTACTCATAGTGTATTGTGAACTTGGTTACGAACCACTGGCAAAATATATCTAAGAGAATGAAACAAAAACTAACACCTGAGAAAATTTGTTCCATAAGCTAAACTATTTAAATATATCAAAAATGAAAAAGGAAAAATAAAATCCCGATAGGACGCACAACCTAACTTTTTGATCATGAACATGTGAATGGAGTATGTTTTATATTGGATAAGCGAGCTAAATATCGAGTATTAAGAAAATAATTCACAACACCTCAATTAACTTCTTTACGTAGATTTTTAAATATTTTACGAGTAACCTGCAAATGATCTTGAAACAACCTTAAGAGGGGATAAAATTATGCAAGATTGATATTTCTCCTGCTTTCTTTGGTATATTGTTATTATGTATAAGGTCGGATAACCTAAATAATATATCGCTTTTATATGTTTGGTTCAACTTATTAAAAACTGACCTTAAATACTTCCCAGACAGATGAGAATGGCAATACAGCAACTCCAACCATCAAATCAGCTACAGCCAAGGAAGCAATAAATATATTGGTCACCGCCACTTGTAGCTTAGATGAACACAATACAGCTGCTATGACTAAGCAGTTACCGACCACCACCATGACGTCAATGAGAAGAAGAATAGTCAATTTCACTAAAGCAGTTGCATCAAGCCAAACAACATGTTCCAATAAGGCCGCACATGCGGTCTCGTTTAGTGTATTTCGCATTACATTAGCGGGTTATTTTATCTCTTACGCCTCTTGGCTTCTTAAAAAATTTAATTTAAAATTTGTTTCTATCCATGCTTAAACTCGTCCAAAGATATTTTGTGCTGAGTTTGGAAAATAGACTTCCAGCATGAATGGTTTTTGCTGTGTCATCTGTATATCTGAAAATGAAAAACAAAATTAAATTATTGGTATTTCAATCGTATAAATAAAAATAGAATAAGGGTATTTTTTTAACTAGGTAGGTTTAGCAAATGTTTACTAGAAACTCCCACAAATCCACTATGCTTTTAACTTTACGTACATAAGATACTGAAAAGTTTCAACTTGTACGAACCTGTATTTTGCTTTTTACTTCGTCCTAAGCTTAGTTTAAGTAAATAATCTGTTTATATTCTGATTCATTGGTGGCATAAATGATAAAAACTGAAAAGGAAAGCATTTGAAACAAGGTGGATCAAAAAAAAAGTTGAAAAAGGAAACTCTACTTTTAAATTATAATATATAACACTGAATGATTCAGCGTTCAGATCTCGTGGAGTAGAGATCCTTGAAGATGTCTTGTGCAATCGAAGGTGAAACGTCGGATAATAGTTCCAATTTGACACGGTCTAATACCAAGAACCATAATTGCCTAATTGACCAGAGCTGTGAAAGCTTCCGTTCTAAACTTATTTCAATTCAAAATAAACAAAATACATGGCGCAACAACATAGTTGTAGTTGTGGTGCAGAAAGTAACATTTAAAAATGGAACACCCTATTTTTGACGTAATATTTCGATTCCACTAGAAAAACTAGATAAGTACCTATACCATGTGCCAAAATTCAATTGAACTACACTATGAAACAAATTAAAGTAACCCTTTTTTATTCTATTATAACTTATTCATTTTTAAATCGAGTTTCATCATTTTTGGATATATTGCAGATCAATTAGTTCGGAGAAAAAGACAGGGATATTTTTTGATAAAATCATGCAGAAACGCGCTTACAGATTTTTTCCCAAGGTGACGCCTTAAAAGTTGTCGCAAAAATTAAATACATGGTGTATCATAAAGGAAAATATCTTATGAAAACCGCTTTAAAGAATTGTCGACAAATTTGTACTTGCAAATAAAACCTCACAGTTTTTAAGCTATTGATAATGTTTTTAACAATTAACAATAAAAAAATCGAAATTTTTCATTTTATTTTTTTTTTTTGCTTTTTATGAAGATTTTAAACCGTTACAATTCGGTTGGGGGCTCTTTATATCGGTTCTTACAAGTTAACTTCCATGTACTAACTTCATGAGATACCAAGTGTTGTAATTTTGCAACGATTTTAAGCATCACATTGGACAAAAATCTGTATGTACAGTGCTGTATGATTTCCTCAAAAAAACATTCTTGTTCCTGTATCAGAACTTATGGGTTTATAATATATCCCAAACTGATGTAAGCTGATTAGTAAATAAAAAAGTGCATTAGAGTAAAATACGGGCTACTTTAATTTGACCAATGATGTACAATGTAGAATATTTAGGTTGAGAATTTAGATGTCTAGATTTTGAATGAATGTTAACTGGAATTTGATGCTATAAAAAAGATCATTACAAAGTTAGGGATATGCAGTTTATTTTACCGATATTCAATATATTCTACAGAGACCGACGCCGACGGCGTCAAGTAAAACGAAAAGTTTTAACAGATTTTTTTTCTAGAATGGAAAGAAAACAAACCAATTTGTTATTATTTCTGGAATCCAAATCGAAAAAAAAACTATCATAATCGCGGACATGCCCACGATTATTTTAACTTCTCTTTTTAAGAATCCATCCGCACAATAATCTTTTTTTTCTATTTATCACCTTGGGCTTGGATGTCACGGCAGGTGGCTAAGGTCACCTCCGTAGAGAGTCAGAAATTTACCCTAAATTTTGGTTTTTTTCTGGCCGAATTTATAAATGTGTGGCTGGGTCCTGTCAGTGAATCCACGTTTGTTTGTTTGTTTGTTTCCTAGGATTTCAACAACTTTCCTATATCTTTTAACTTGGTTAAACTGCTCTGCTGATGAAGTATAATAAAACTGAAACACGTGTAGCGCGGTTACCAAATACCTTTTTTTGCGGACATGCCCATGATTATTTTTCCTTCTCTTTTTAAGAATGCTTCATGTCCACAGATTTCGTTTTTTAAGGCAGTTTAGATTTTATGAACAGACCTAGGGTTGAGATCTCCGCTATCTTCTATGATTGGAAACATTTTCATGGAAATTCTCGCTCTACCTTGCTTATGCTCTGCTTCTTTTCTACATAAATGTTGATTTAAATAATGTCAATAATACTTCTGTAATATGATTACATGCGAAAAGAAATGACTATATGTTTAGATAGTCCAAACCAACAATATTTTAATATAAAATTCACCATTAAAAATAAATCAGATGATATTCCTTTCCTTGATGTGTTGAAATCAACACATACGAATATATATTTTAATTTTAGTTTTTACCATTATCCATGTCAGAAACAATCAGTTATCAAGAGTCTTTAGAGCTTTTTCAATATGTAGTGATGCTAATTCACTTAAAAAAAAAACAGAAAAAATGACTGGAGCCTTAAAATCAAACGGATATTGCATTGAAAAGATTAGGGATTTGATTAGGTACTATTATAATCCCAGATCTCAACCAGTATCGGCATCAGATACTCAACCACCAGGTAGTGCAGTTTCACGTTTTTTCTATGAGATAAAACTGCAATAATTCTGCGGAGATCTAGGATTCGCACAATCTTTAATTCACACAAAAATACTGGCAATGCTTATGGCTACTAAAGGATATAAATCCTTTTGAATCAGGAGGAGTTTATGAAATTCTTTGTTTTTGCAGTAAAATGTATATAAGTAAAACTGGACGGTCTGTATCTAGTTGATTTAAAGAACAAAAAAAACTGTTCCGCTCTCGCTGAATACCAGCACTCAACAGGACACATAGTTAATTAGAGTAAAAGATGCCAAGGCTTTTGCATCAGTCTCGGGATATTATAAAGGAAAGATTAGATAATATATTCAAATCATTAAGCACCCTAAACATTTTAATAGAGACAAGGGCTGCATGCTACATCATGAGTGTAAACCAATCACTAGAGTGAATCACGCGTCAGTGAGCACAGGTCCGGTATATATACCTGCACTTTCCTCAACGGAGCTCATTTATTGTTTTTTCATCATATGCAGTGAAGATCGCCGTCAGAAATTATTTTCCAGTTTGGCACCATATTTGTAAATAACGATATTATGCATTCACTTTTAAGAAGTCATCGATTTTTCTTTTAACTCATAAAGACTTTGTTGTTAAAAAATTTGAAAGACTAGATAGTAAAGGACCATTAAGTAAGTGGCTTAATTCTTTCTTGAGGGGTAGAAAATTTAAAATAAACAAAAAAAACCTCTCAAGGCAGTATCCTGGGTCCTCTAGTTTTTTTCTTATTTATAAACAACTTACCTTTATAAAACCAAAAAACTCATTAAGTGTTTCTATTTAAGTAACTGTCTACTACGCTAATGCATACCCAGTCATGTCCTATGGTTTGGCAGTATGGAGAAGCGCGCAGGACCTGAACAGAGTGCTGGTTATACAAAAAAGAACCATAAGACTGATCTTTAACTTGTCATATAAGGCATTCTGTAGGTAAATCTTTAAAAATTAAAAAATACTAACAGTAAAAAGTGTCTATATATACAAACTCTTAACGAATAATCAAAATCAAGACATCTTCATTTCGCATAGTTTCTTTCACAGTTATCCGACACGAAATAGAGAAAATTTTTGTATTGAAAAACACAGCCATGAATATGTTAAAAAAACTAGTCATCATTTAGGTTGCAGACTAGTTAACTTACTGCCAGAAAATATAAAAAGGATTGAAACCGTAGCACCTTTTAAAAAACAAATAAAAACGCTACTACTAAATGAAACTTTTTATTCTGTAAATGAAATTTAAACTTATCTGCTGGACAGAGGGTGAATGGTGTTATTTTTTTTAACATGTTAACCTAATTAAACTATATTCTGCATGTACTTTGTTTGTTATAAGCATATATGTCCTTTATTAGGTACTATTTGTATTTGCTGTGTAGTTATCAATCGTTTAAAGTACAAATAAGATAGTGTGTTTAATAGTAAGAGTTTTTCTACTTTTTGTTGTTACTTGAATTAGGATCATACATCCCTTTGTGGACATGTCTTATCTATCTTTTTGTAGCTGCAAAGATGAATAAATTCGATTGTCTATTGTCTATATTAAGAAAATTTAAAAATATATCAGACATAATCATTAAAACATTCGTGTAACTATAATGGTGGTTCTTCAATACTTTTTTACGAACAATGTAAACCAAGTTAAACATTGAGAACTTATTAAATACTGAGGGACTTATTACGTTTACCTTAGAAAATTTTCAAAAAAAAAACATAAAAAAGTGGACACGTCTAACTCAAAATGCTGCACAAATGGTTAGCATTTTTCTGATCAATAGTTTAGACATGCGTCAATATTAAATATTAAATAAAAAATTTCAATAAATTATCATTTGAATTACATACTATAATGATTTCATTCCAGGACATACAAATGCTTTTGTTTTAAAATTGTCATTATGGATTGGAACAAAAATACTCTCTAGTAATTAGCAATATGATCTCTTGAATTTTACAAAATATATACTAAAAATAAAATGAAATTTAAAAAATCAGATTTGAAGAATTTCATCCAAACTCCTTGTTAGAATTAAATGCACAAACATCTGATAGCAGTTTTTTGTCTGTTATATTAACTAACATAATAATAGTTACATCACTTATCAAAATTACAAGGACAAATTACACAGATAACACAGAGAAAATTGTGTCTAATATTTTAAAGGTGTTATATCGTACTTTAGGATGTCTATAAATCAATCAATCAATCAAAATACCTACAACCTTTCAAAATAGAAGTTAAGAAAATGTTAATTGAACCTTATTGCCTTGATGATTATTTAAATATGTAATTTGGTCTTCTCAGTGTAGTGTTTTTTTAATGAATTTAGTCTCATTGTTGAAGTTATCAAGACTAGTAACAATGATTTCTGATGCAATTTCCTTTTGTTATATATTTCTCCAACAAATTTGAAATAAAGCCGAATTATTATTATTATTATTATTAATCTTATTCAGCTTCTGTGTTTGCCCTTTTACAGACCTGCTTTTCTTTAAAACAATAGGAAATAAAACAATTATGGTTTTCCTATGGTGTTGAAGTTTTAAAGAAGAGATGTTCGGAACTTATTACTTATTATTTATATTTTAATTTTAGTAGAATTTACTACTCTTTCTATATCAGAATCTTTAGATATAGACGGAGCAGTAAACCAGTAAGAAGGCACATTACAAGTTGAACTCAGAACCTCTAGGCATTCATCTCAAAAGTCGAAATATATATATATTTTATTGATCAGATATGAAAAAGAACCAGATTTTTAGCTCAGAAATTAAGAAAGTTACCTCAAACTATATTTGAAAAAAATTTAGAAGCTTTGTTACACCGCTACACTTGATACTTCATTAAAGACGTCTACTGCCCGTTTAACCTGACTTAATGTTATAGTAGAATAGAATAGAAATATATAACACCACGTTACTTTACATACAGTTTGGAGCAAGTCAAAAAATTTTCCGAACGAATGTCTAATATCTAAGCACCATTTAATAAAATTAAAACAAACCAATAAATTTTCAATTTCAATTTCAAAAGAAAAAGAAAACAATTTTAACCAAAAGGAGTACTGAGGTACTCGTCAAGTGAGTAAAAACAATGTTTTAATATGTGATTTTTTACTCTAGTTTTAAATTGAAGTTTGCAAAGATTTCTCACCGATATAGGTATATGATTAAATAATTTTAAGTCAAGGGAGTTTCGTTCAGATATTCTCAGTCTATACCGTGACAGTTTAACTAAATACACCGATCTTGTGTTATGATCATGAGTTTCTGAATGTAGTGTTAATAAACCCGAATTAGAGTGTATTTCCAATAGCATTAATAGATATAGATTGAAGGCAAAGGCATAATCTTAAGATCTTTAAAATAGGGTTGACAGTGATCCCTAAGTCCGGCATTAGCCAATAGTCGTGATAGTGACGGCTTTTTTCTGCAAGCGAAAAATGTAATTGCGTCAACTGCATTTTCCCATAGAATTACTCCATATGTGATGTTACTATGAAACAGTACAAAATAAACGATTCTAAGTACATTTGGGAAAATGCCTCACTGGTCTTAAAACAAACAAAGATGAAGACAGCTTACCACTCAAGGTTTTAATATGTGCCGACCAAGACAAAAAATATCTAAAACTATTCCCAGTAGTTTACAAGTTTTACCTGAGGTGAGCCTATTATTGCTACTTACAATAAGACTTTCTGTTTTGGATGGGTTTAGTTTTAATTTATTAGCAAGAAACCATCTTTCAGCTTCCTTCAAGGATATGTCTGCAAGATTCGAGAGAACATTGAAATTCAAGTCAACATTTAAGAAAGTCACGTCATCTGCAAATAGAACATGTTTATTAACAGTTGACATCTAAGAACACAGATCATTGATATAGACAATAAACAACACAGCTCCTAAGATAGAACCCTGGGGCACTCCATGAGTTATGTACCCCGGGGGGCTGAAACTCGACCACTGACAGTTACACATTGTAGTCTCCCAGAAAGGTAGGACCTAAAAAGATCCAAAACCACCCCTCTAATTTCAAAGTACATCATTTTCTCCAGCAAAATGTTGTGCGAGACACAGAGTGTTTCTCACTTTCAAGGCCCGCCCCAACAACATTTAGAATGGTCCCAATTGTTGAACACCCTGACCGAAACCCGAATTGTGAGGTATCAAACAGAGAGTGTTTCTCAAAATATTTGACCAATCTATTTGGTGATCTTGAATTATCGCGACTTTTATTGCTGATGTTAAATTGTGCTATCTGAGGTAATTGTCACAGGGATCCCTCGGTCAACTTTGTTAAATCTACTTTTACTACAATCAAATTGCAAATAACACATCTCTAATATTTACTTAAAATCACCATATAATATAAATACTTTACTTTATTTGCCAATTACTTACAAGTTCAATAACAAGTTAATTCTCTAACAATTATCCTATGAATACTTAATTTTAAAAATATATTATACAGGGTTATTCACGCAACCCGTTCATTAAAAGTTTTTGATGATGCCATTTAGATACAAATTTCAAATTTTGAGATTAAGGTAAGGTCAGTATCTTCTTTTTTGAAATATTTTCAACTTCCTGTCACTTCCGGTTTAACCGGAAGTTGGTATCAACTTGCTTATTTTAAATGCAACACCCTGTATTTTATGATATTTTTAGATTCTACGGAGAATTTTAATGCTATTTTATGTAGCATGTCCTATACCTAGGTTCAAGCGTTCTTAAGATATTTGACCTTGAACCGAAAATGAGCCTTCGGAGTACCAAATTTTAAAATCTCATATTTTTGTAAGTTTTGAAGATATAATCTTCATATTTTACAGACGATCGGCAAATAATCTTAGGTTTCTATTTTTTTATTGAATTTGTCTATTTTTATACAGGGTGTCCTAAATTCAGCGGCAAGCATTCACATTTTCAAAGCTGCTAAAGTCCGTTTTTTTAAATGGGACACCCTATAACTTTATGCACTATCAAATGTAGAATTTCATTTTCTATCGAACTGTATTAAGGTTCCCTATACCTATTCGTAACCATTTTCGAAATAATTGGGTTTTATAAAAATATCGTATATATTTCCAATGATGAGCCATGGAAAAACAATTGACATCCAATATCCAATATGACAGATGATTAGTATGCATTATTTACCGAAAGCTGTCAGTGATAAACTAAATCTTCTAAATCGAAATGGAAGAATACTCAAACGCTGATATTCTCAACAAGTCAAAATTCAAGAGGATTGAAACCAACTTTTTGCGTTTTGGCAGGGTTAAAGTTACAAAAAATGTTCCGAAACCAGTGACAAATGCCGAGGATAACGTAATAAACACATTAGCTTATTTCTACGCAAATTTCTTCTTCATCTGTCCAAAGAATCTTGAGCGAACATCATATGCACCCTTATTCCTTCCAAAACGTGCAAGCCTTGAGACCTGGTGATGACGTCCGACGAGTAGAATTTTGCGAATTCATGTTTTTGAAAATTCAAGAGGACCCTCAATTCCTTTCAAAAATATTTTGGACCGATGAAGCGAAATTTTCTAGAGAAGGAATAACAAATGGAAGAAACTAACATTTCTGGGCAGCAGAAAATCCGCACGCTTTACGCGAAACTCGTTCTCAAGAGAGGTTTAGCTTCAATGTTTTCGGTATAGCATTAAATGATCAGGTGCGGTACTGTATTTATAAAGACAATTTAAACAGTGATAAGTATTTGGAAATTCTACGAGGGACGGTTTCTGAATTTATAGAAGAAATTCCTATTGGTGAGCTGCAAAATTATTGGTATCATTTAGATGGGGCACCAGCACATAATTCCGCTGCAGTTTATCTCCAATGATCTCGAATTTTTGAAGATCGCTGGATTGGTCCCAATGGCACTTGGAGATGGCCCCCGCGATCGCCTGATTTAACACCCCTAGGCTTTTATTTATGGGGATTTATCAAAGGTAAAGTCTATGCTTCCCCAGTAAATAACCAACAAGATTTACTGGACAGGATACGAACAGCTTTTGCCGAATTAGAAAACGGACAAATTCAACGGGCCACAGCAACTATACAAAGAAGAATTGAAATGTGTCTTCAAATGAACGAACAGCATATAGAATATTTGTTATAATTCAATTTTATTATTTTATTTATTTATTGTTGATTGTTAGATTGCTATAATTTTTAAGTTCACTAAAACAAGTTTAGAACAGTCTCGAACTTAGTAGATATGGTTAAAAATAATGTAAACAATTTATTACATTTTTTATAACTTTAACTTTTCCGAAACGAAAAAATTTCGTTTCAATCCTCTTTAATTTTCTCTTGTTCATTGGCGATAAATGAGGATGTTTTTCATTAAAAACATGGCACGTTCTCTCCAATATTTTGTAACATTCTCCGCGAATATAAAATAAATTGAGAATATTAGCTTTTGAGTGTTATTTTTAAAAGTTTCAAATCAACTGTCATGTTGAATAGAAAAGCACAACAATTGTTTTTCCATGGCTTACTACGGGAAGGTGTAAGCATTTAGCAAATACATATGATAGTTTAATAAAAACCTGATTATTTCGAATTAAACTTAATACAGTTCGATAGAAAATTAAATTCTAGATTTGATAGTGCATAAAGTTATAGGGTATCCCATTTAAAAAAAACGGACTTTAGCGGCTTTGAAAATGTGAATGTTTGCCGCTGAATTTAGGACACCCAGTATAAAAATAGACAAATTCAATAAAAAAAATAGAAACCTAAGATTATTTACGGATCGTCTGAAAAATATGAAGATTATATCCTCAAAGCTTACAAAAATATGAGTTTTTAAAATACGGTACCCCGAAGGCTCATTTTTGGTTCACGGTCAAGTATCTTAAGAACGCTTCAACCTAGGTATAGGACATGCTACATAAAATAGCATTAAAATTCTCCGTAGAATCCAAAAATATCATAAAATACAGGATGTTCCGTTTAAAATAAGCAAGTTGATACCAACTTCCGGGTAAACCGGAAGTGACAGGAAGTTGAAAATATTTCAAAAAAGAAGTACCCCTTGACCTTACCTCAATCAAAATATTTACTTTAGATCCAAAATAGTAATTTCTTTGCCAACTATTTATCTACAAATTCAATAATTGATTGACATTTAGCTATCAATTTCTACTGGCCTATTAACAATTTTTAACTTGATTATAAACCATAATTTTTATTTTAATTGAATGGCATTGAAATATTGAAAGGATTTATTAGAAAGTATGTATAGGTAATGAGCTAGCAAACAACTACTCAAAATATATTTTAATTTAATTATCATTTGATCATATATGTTCCATTATAATTCAATTTAAAAGTATTTACTACAAACGAAAATGTATTAAATGTGTTTAATTCAAATAAACTTAGATATTTTCAATTTAACAATAATTGTCAAAATTTAAATTCGTCAGAAATGAGCGTTCCATTGCATAACTTTTTGCTAGTTTTATTGTATAAACTATTAATTTAGAGATGGCCCCCAATTTCTTGTAGGGAATTCAAGCCTCTCTAAATTTACAAACTTTAACTAACGTCAATCGTTTTGGCAATAGCGTGTAAAGTCAAACGTACTGACTTTCCTCTTTTTTTATTTTTGTTCATCTCACAATCTAGATGATTGTATACATGGTTTTACAATGTTCCTATACTTGCAGTTTTCTGAGGCGAATGATATATTTTTCAAATAGTCGGAATAGAATGTAATTTACTTATAGAAGTGGTCAAATGTCTATACTGAATGGCCTAAATAACTTGTTCCAGTGAACGAGCCATCGATGATCAAGGGAGACTCACTCAACCAGTTATAACGAATGTGTGGAAATTCGCATTTGTATTAGGTTTAATTGCGTTGAGGTACGTATTCAAGCGAAATCAGTAGTATTAATACGATAATTGTTAGAGGATTAACTTGTTATTGAAATTGTTAGTAATTGGCAAATAAAGTAAAGTATTTGTATTATATGGTGATTTTAAGAAAATATTATAGATGTGTTATTCGCAATTTGTTAAAGTTGTTTTAATAAAGACGTCTGTGCATTTAATTCCAACAAGATCAGATTAAATTAGATTTTTAATGACAATAAAAAAGTCTAATAACAACAATACTATATAGTCGAATATCTATAAACGACATGCCCGCCTAACTTGGGCCAAATTTACCGATTTTTTTTATATTATAAATTTTAAGAACATCCCCACGAGCCGCTTCAGTTGCTTCACTGGCGTCTTTAGTATCAAGTCTTATTATATGATGGCGGATCCTCTCGTCAGTTAACCAATGTATTTTGAACTTGTAGATAACACAATATTATTTTGTTGCTTGATACCTGATAAATGCTTTGCTTGTTTTTTTTGTTAATTTTTTTATTGAAAAACTGCAAGGGATCTTAAACTTGGGACAAATGTCTTATGTTTAAATTTTTTTAGCAATATTTTTACAAGTACGCAGTCATTCTATTTGTACATAAGCACTATTTTTTACATAGATTAGATTAGTTATGATACTGAGAAAACAAGAATTTGAGACCACCAGACAAGAGATCATCAAGATTATTTAGAAAATACGGTTATTGAAACTGTAAATGATAAAACGTACAGGATTTTTTACTTCCCTCGTAAAAGGGAAGTATTGTAATCGTGAAAAAATCGCACTCCAAGATTTTTTCAGATCTTCACCTTTGATGGTCCCTAGATGCCAAAAAACATGTTTTCTGAATTCCGTCGGTCTGTCTGTCTGTTCGCGGCATAGCTAAAAAACTTATCCGACTGACTTCAAATTTTGGTCAAAAATTAAGAATCATATGGGGATGACCTCCTATTGGTAAAAATCGAGTATGGCGAAACAAAATGGCGGCCTACTGTAATATTAAAAAAATTATTATTAAAGAACTACTTATCCAATTTATAATAAGCTGCTAATATTTTCGTAAAAATCCAATATCTCGGAAAAATGTTGAAAATGTATTACTAAAAAAACTAATTATCCAATTTACCTCATATTTTGCAGGAAAATCAAGTGTTAGATAGGAATGAACTCATAACATTTTGATATGAATTCAAGGTAGGAAAACAAAATAGCGACATAATGAAATATTTAAACAATCAGCCTGAAAATATTGCTTATTAAATTAATTTCAAGTTTTATGCAAGAATTAAACGTGACATGGAGATAAACTGCTAAAGTTATGGCACGAATTTAAGATGGCGAAACCAAATGGCGGCCAAATAAATTTTTGTAAAAATCGACGTTAAAAAAATCTCGTTCAGTTGACTTTAACTTTTGCAGAAAAGTTAAATGTGAAAATGGGATAAACTGGTACGAATTCAACACGACGTAACAAAATGGCGGTATGTGTCCAATCCAAGATAGCAAAAGAAAATAGCGGCCTAATCAAATATTTAAAAAATCAAACTGAAAATAATATTTATTTAATTAATTTCAATTTTTATACAAGAATTAAGTGTGATATAGGGATAAATTGATAAAATTTAAAGAAAATGGTAAAATATTGGTAGGAATCCAATATGATAGAATAAAATGGCGCCCAATAAAAATGTTTGGAAAGACAGTATATACATATATATATATATATATATATATATATATATATATATATATATATATATATATACTGTGACTATGTACTGAACTAACAAATGGAAAAAAATCATAACTAGGGATGTTCCGGGTAAAGGAAATTTTCCGATCTTTTTTATATTATAAATTTCAAGAACATACCTACGAGCCGCAGTAAATTAGTTAATTTAGTTATTTCACTGGCGTCTTTAGTATCGAATCTGCAGGAGGCAGGTCCTCTCGTGACCTAACCAAATTTATTGTATATTTAGCGTCAAAAGGGAACCTAAGTTGCACCATCAATATTATACATAAAATAAAGTGGTATGTAATTTTGAGAAGAATAGACTTATCTCGCACAACATGATTTTGTTGCTTGATACCTGATAACTGCTTGTTGCTTGTTTTTTTTTGTGATTTTTATATCAAAAAACTGCTTGGGATTTCAAACTTGGGACAAATGTGCTATGTTTGGATTTCATTTTTTAGCAATATTTTTACTAGTGCGCATCTATGCTATTTGTATTTACGCAGTATTTTTTACTTCGATTGGATATGATACTGTTAAAACATGATTTGAGAACGCGGGGCAAGAGATAATTCAGATTATTTAAAAAATACAGATACTGAAGGTGTAAATGATAAAACGTTTAGGAATTTTTTAGTTAGTAACCTAACACAATTTTTCATCACAAGTGTAAACCACACGTCTAAATGTTATTAATGTTTACGTACGTTTCTCGTTTCATTGGCGTAGCCATCTCTTAATTAATTAAAAAAAAAATAATTTTTTGCGAAGAAGCCAAAAAAAATCGCCTCCCTGGCGCCTGTTATTTCCCCGTATCAAGAGAATTTCGTTTTCCTATATCGCAAACAACGCTTGAACAAAAGACATACAATTCTATTTGTATGAAAATTTTTGCCTAATATATTTATTTATTATTTATTTATAATAAGTTAGGAAAAAGCGGGTTTATATAACGTCGGCCAGTCCAAAGTGAGATGTATTTTGGTTGTGTTCAAGAACGTAAATCGTATACCTAAAACTATGAAAGACAATATATTCGCAGGTTTAATTGACAGTTTTGGGTTACCTGTATCACCCTTAGGCATATGACATCTTCACGTGGGTGAGTTTATTCGAATGCGGATGATGATAAATAAACTAGTTGTGTCTACTTTCCTTACTTGGATTGCAAAAAGCTATTGTTAAACTATGACAAAAAAAGCATTGTTAAGATATGGAAATATCTAAAATACCCCAGTCAACAGTAATAAAGAACCGCAAATACCAATAAAATATGTGCAAAAGATCACAAGATACACATAATGATTACACTTAAAATAAGACCTCTCCTACATATTTGGAGACGACAGGATAAATCTCGCACACCCGCGTCCGGTTGCAAACACGTTGGTCGGTCTTTTAATTCGAAAATATGTTTTACAAATACTTTAATTTTTACCTACAGTTTTATTTTTTGTCATTGTCATGTGTTTTATTTTTTGTAAAATAAATTTAGTGGATATTTGAAAAAACATTTTTTGTTTACTTAGTTAAAATGGATTTCCATCAAGTAACGGCTAGTTCTGTTCAAAATTCAGTTCTTGTAATTATGGTTTTTCAATGTCATTTCGTATCCTCTATGTCACAAGGGTACGCCCCAATAAAGGGACGGAAATCAGTTGGGTGACGTACGGTTTTGTTAAATTTTAAATATGACACACCCCTCTGATCTTTAAGTAATGATTTGGCTTAAATGTTCTTCATAGTTTTCAAACGTTGCATAATATCTACAAGTTAAATCCCATCAGTAACTTGGTTGGTAATTTGGCTTAGACACGATTTATATTTGTTGTACAATACCATCACTCACCTGAACGAATTTATTATTACAACATAGGTTTTATACTTATTTTCTTCTAAACTAATTTATATCATTTATTCCCAGTCGTTACTGGGTCATAATGTTTTTTATCGTTATATTTTGAATCAAATTAAAAAAAGGACATTTTGACCTGTATATATGCTGTATGGTCGCGATTTTCCTTAAAGCAACCTAACGAACGGTAACACGTAAAAACGGGTAGGTATTTTTTAAATCCATTCAGATTACTTGTTGCGTTTAGAGTAATAAACAAATTTCTTTTTGGCTTAACTCATTGAAAATATCTTAAACTTTAAATTGATTGAAATATACAGGGTGTTTCCTAAGTGATGTGGAAAAATTCAATGAGATATTTTTGGGTCATTTCCTGACGAAAAGTTCATATGAGAATATGTCCTAAAATTATTTGTTTCCAAAGTACAGGGTGTTAAAAGTTGTGATTTAAAAAAAACTTCTAAACTACTTCGAACGATAGAATTTATAGATCTGAAACATGGTATATATCTATGCATGGCTTGGCCTGCCTAATAATATAATAAAATAAAGTGTTTTTCCTATCAACATAACGCCAATGGCGTGCACCTGCGTATTTTAAACGGGCAAAAAAGTATCCTAATAACATGAAATGTTTATTATGTTTTTGGATAATCTGACTTATACTAGTTCAAAAAGCTACCTTACAGTTTTTCCGTAAAGTAAGCCATTCGAAGAAAAGGAAATCAAACACATTGTTGGAGATTATTAGGCACCCGCCAAGCACTTTCCAAAATGTTAGGATATCAGTAGTTCGGAGAATGAAAGCAGGTTACTGGAACGTATTGGACATGTGCAACATTTAATATAGGCATTTTTTAAGTTAATTATTACATAATCAGTTAAAAAAATTATTACTAGAAATTTATTATTTTCAGTGTTTAATTTCTACGACTAAATTGTAAAATATATTTTTAAACTAGCACAAGTCAGATTGTGAAATAATGTAACAAAAATGTCTAAAAAACTCAGTGAGATACTTTCTTGTCATTTTAAAATTCACAGCTGTACGCCAGTGACGCAATGTTGATAGTAAAAATATTGTATTGCCATCGTTTTATTAGTCATGCATAAACATATGCCAAGTTTCAGATCCTCAGATTCTGTCGTTCAGAAGTAGTTTAAAAATTTAAAAAATCACCACTTTCTACATCATGCATCTCGGTGTGAACTTTTAGGACATATTTTATTAGGAACCCCTTGAATTTCTCGAGATCACTTAGGAAACACCCTGTATATAATATTTAAGAAAATTACGTGTCTCTGCATGTGGACTAGTCTGATCACGGATAATTTCTATAAATAATATACAAAAAATTATTTAAGAAAAAACAATAAATTGTGTCATTTACCTTAATTTTTTTTAACTTAAAAAGTAATTTATATTAAGGAAAACTTAGGGTAAATGATACAATTTCTTATTTTTGCTCAAATAATATTCTTTATATTATGTATCGAAATATTCCGTGGGCAGACTAGTTCACATCTTGAGATATGTAATTTTCTTAAATATTTATTTCAGTAACTTTAAAGTTAGCCAAAAAAGACATTTGTTTAACGGGTAGGTAGTAATGTTTGTAAATTTTAAGCTTTGAAAATATTGTTCCTGACCTCTGCAAAAAAAGTTTAAATAAATATATTTAAAAATTTAAGAATAAACGTTTTTATAACAAAAATGAAGTTAACAGTAAAGCTACAGGAAAACTCCACCACTTTTAAAAATTTGAATATTTTCTTAAAAGCTTGCGGATTTATTTCAAGTACGATGACGCCTCAGTTTTTTAAGAAAATATTTAATTTTTAAAAGTTCTCAGTGAAGGTGAGGTTTTTCTGTAGCTTTACACATTAACTTCATACACTAAAATATTCTTTTTTACTTTTTAGTTCAATAGTTTATAAATTAGCATTATTTTTTAGGCACGCTGTATAGATATTTACGATTGTTTTACTCCATGGTACCATGTTATTGCAGTCAAAATTTAGATCAATCGAATGCTAGCTTGAATTAACACCATGTAAAATTTCAGATTTTTTCCGCACCCTTAGATTTTTTTTTCGCCAATCCTAATTTTGTAGCAAACAAAAATTTGCATGGTGAATACACTTTTTTGCTAAAACCAATAATGAAACGCTTCCCAATTTTAGCTTTCTTACACTTCCTGTATAAGATATTTAAGGTTTTTTTAACCCATGGTACTACATTATTACAATCTCACTGAAGTATGCCAATTTTTAAGTCAATCGGTGCAGGCAGCAAATGCGTGAAAAATGGATTATACATTTTGAACCGGAAACACAGACATGCGAAGAAAACAAGTTAAATAAAAGCTTGTAATAAATAATAAATTACTACACTAAAATAACAAGTGATAGTTGCAAATAAAAAGCTCAGGATGTTATGGTGACGAAATATTCAAGAATAATTTATATTATTAGTAACGACTAGCAATAAAATTCAATTTTCTAAACGCTCAATTCAATTTTCCAGTAAAAGTCGTTAGCTTATGTAAAGATAATTTGATTTGAAATACAGGAAATTCAGATAATACGATTTTTTGCTTAAGTTGCGTTCAGTCAAGCATTTAATTTACTACAGATTTTGATATTCATAGCGGAAATAAAGTTATGTCTTGTAACTCAAAGCAGAAATGGTTACAAAACTTTCTTCAGCTGTTAGAGGATTGAGTTAATTAAATACAAAATCACACTGCATTGAAACAACAGCCATTTATGTAAATAAGAGCATAATTTCCGTTTGAAGCTTATTTCCGAAAAATTACTCTTCTCTTTCGTCAACTTTTTTAATGTAGTCTGTTTAATTATCGCTATTGTGTTTCAATAAACTACTTTTTAAAAAAATTTGTCATCTATTTAAGTCTAATATTAATAAAAGGTTTTTAAATTTTGGCTGGATCTGGTGGCCTGCCAAAGCCACTGTATGTCAACAACGCTAGATAATGGAGAACGCTTGATGATGAACTAAAGTAAGGCAATTTAACTTGCCGAAGATAAATGTGAAACCAGTTTAAGGGATACCAAGCCTATTGAAAGACAGTAAATTTAGGATACTTTTAGGGGGGTTCTGTTTTTTTCGATTATTTGTTGGGAGTACCTATAAATACTGAAACTGTATTCTCAACGGGGCAGGCCCTGGCAGGAAATTCAGATGTTAAAAGATCCAAGAAAAATCTAGTAATAAAATAAAAATAAATATATTAACTCACTGTTGCCTGTGTTGTCTGATAATTCGTGGGGTTATATTATTACCAAATTCCCTGAGCCTACTAAGATCTATTGACATTTTTTTTTAATCGTAAGAACCTATAAAAATAGTAGACGTCTGAAAAAACTCTGTATTATGTTTAACACCTTAACATCTGATCATTATCACTTTACACTGTGTGTCTACTTGGTCTGGAAAGCACCTCCTAGAGCTAAAACTTATTCAGGCCATACTCTCAATTTTATTTCATCTTTTAACGGAATATAAAAACTAAAAAGAAACGGAAATTGTTTATCAAATATTTATCACATTATAACAGCTTAAACCTTTCGCAGTTTACTAGCATAGTTTCAGGAAAATTGCAGTTTTTGGTAAAATTAGTGCAAATATAAGCCAGTTTATAAACAGCAGCAAAAGAAAATTTGACAGAAGCGTTTTTTTGCATTATTTTTTTCTACTTTTTTTTTCTATAATTTTCTTACGTGAAGAGAAGTTAAATAAATATCAATTTATTATGTATAAAGTTATTACCAAATATCTACAGACACGTTATGCCTGTAGTACAATTCTGTACAAGAGATATTACGGGTAAAGGTCATTTCTTTTTCTTGATATTTATTTTCTATATATATTTTTTACATTTTTCTTTATTAACAACATTTTGTGATATTTTTGAAGGCCAAAATCACTGGTTTCTCGAATAGTCATTTTGCGTATACCAAAATAAGAATTTCTGACAATATTGAAAGGAATATACATTTTTTAGCTTTACAATTTCTAGTTGTCAAATGTCCAGATATGTATAGATACACATTAGATGATCACATACGAACATACATACATACATTTACTAAATATACTCTGATAAAAATATTGTTTCAATATTTCAGTATATTATTTGTTATTAATTTATTTTGTTTTTAAATTTCCATATTTTTTATTTTTTAATAACTCTGTCATTTATTATTTTTCTCCGTAAAAATAAAGTTTGATTCCAAGAAATCGAATTTTACCGAGTGTGTAATATAGATTTCCCACTTGATTTACGTGCAAAGATTGAATTCATTTGAAATAATTTATTAGGCTGTCATTTTGTGCTGTAATAATGGATTCATCCCAAAATTTTATTTGTTCATATTCTTTTATTACAGTTGCTTCTGGATTTATTTATACTTCATCAGCATTTCATGGGGCCACTATTTTTGCTTGCTATATACTGATAATTACCATAATATTACCATTTCAAAATAATAATGTTTATTTTGAAAAAAAATCAAAAATACAGTTTCATACTTTATTTTTACGGAGGAAATTAATAAATGGCAGAGTTAATAAAAAATAAAAAATATGAAAATTTAAAAACAAAATAAATTAATAACAAATAATATACTGAAATATCAAAGAAATATTTTTATCAGAGTATATTAAGTAAATGTATGTTCATATGTGATCGTTTTTGTTCACGTGAAAAAAGTATATTCCTTTCAATATTGTTATAAATTTTTATTTTTGGGCTTCAAAAATATCACGAAAGGTTGTTAATAATTTCTTCACGTAAGAAAATTATCGTTACATTAAAGGTCCACGTACTTTGGTAAAAAAATAGGTAAAGTTGTTTTAATGGAACTTTCTTTATATGAAACTTTCACTTTATAAAGAAAAGTGGAATAAATTACAGTTTATAGAATACAGGTAAAGGTGAATTTACCGATTTTTAGTAATTCATTCAATATAAAATTAAAGATAGAGCGCTAGTCTGAATTTGCGTTAAATCAAGACAAATACTATAAACATAATACAAACATATGGATAAAGTGGCAAAGTTACTTCCTTGCTGAACAGAGAATATCACATAAAACAAACATCAAATAAAGTAGGTTTGGAATCGAAATATTAAAAAAAGGGCGTAGATGACGCCGTAGAAAAATCTCTAATTTGTGAATTAAATTACAAGAAAAAATCTAGCGGTTTCTCATTCAAAGACCAAAAGTCATGTTCTGCAAGCCAATTATATTTTCGCATCAGTTGGGACAAACGAAAAATACTTAATGCTCAAAATTTATATAGCAGGGACAATGCGAATTCCTGAGTTGAACAGAAAGGAAAGTTTTATTTTATTTGTGATTGGGAAGATTGTTAATAGGTTTTATTGCCTAATATTTTCCTACAAATGAGCAGTGTAGTAAACTGGTTATATATAGTATGTTTTTTAGGTTAGTATAAAGGATTATTATAAATAAACCTGTAGAAAAAAATAATGCAAAAAACGGTTCTGTCAAATTTGCTTGCTTGCTCCGACTTCTACTATTTTTATGGGTTTTTAGGATTAAAAAAAAAACTGTCAAAAAAGTCTCAAGAAACAATCGGAAAAAGCAGATTCCCCTCAAAAATATCCTAATTTTACTCTCTTTCAATAGGCTTGGTATCCCTCGAAATATTGCCGCTGGCTGAATTGACTGTGGTTTGGCGACCTAAATCACCGATTACAGGTTGAAGAGTTTAATTCGGTCAAACACCATTACCCAACTTAAGTAAGTATAGCAGAATATTTTTTTTTAATTTTGTGACATTGTCTGACTTTTACTTGCCTTCACCGGGTTTCGGATCCAGGATTTCATATATGCTTGATTATCGCTACAATTCCTCTGCTATGGAAACCTTGACTTTCACATTCATATTCGGCAGGTTTAATTGCTTTACTTTAGTTCATTATCAAGCGTTGTTGATATACAGTGGCTTTGGCAGGACACGAGATCCAGCCAAAATTTTAAAACCTTTAGTACACATTAGACTTAAATAGATGCCAAAAATTAAAAAAAAATAGTTCATGCAAACACAACAGCGATTGTAAAACACACTATATTAAAAAAAATTCTCTAAAGAGAAGAGTAATTTTTCGGAAATATAGCTCAAAGTAAAATTATGCCCTTATTTACATAAATGGCTGTTGTTTCAATGCAGTATGATTTTGCATTTTATTAAATATATCCCCCAACAGCTAAAGAAAGTTTTATAACCATTTCTGCTTTGACTTGCAAGATATAACTTTGTTTCCGCTATGCATATCAAAATCTGTAGTAAATTAACCGGATGGCTGAACGCTGAACTTAAGCAAAGAATCGTATTATCTAAATTCCCTGTATTTCAAATTAAATTATCTTTGCATAAGCTAACGACGTTTACTGGAAGATTGAATTGAGCGTTTAGAAAATTAAATTTTATTGCTAGTCGTTACTAATAATATAACTTATTCTTGAATATTTGGTCACCATATCATGTTGAGCTTTTTATTTGCAACCGTTATTTGCTATTTTAGTGTAGTAATTTTTTATGTATTACAAGGTTTTATTTAACTTGCTTTATTTGCATGTCCGTTTTTCCTATAATAGAGAAATAAATGGTTTTGGAGTAAATTGTCAAAATCGGGTCGATCTTAATCTGGAAAGTTTTATAAAATATTACAACAAATACCACAAATTATAAACGTTTTAAATCTACTAGGTTTTTGAATGTTTTTCTCTCAGTATTATTTACCCATTTTTTTTATATTATGTTTAAACGACGTGGATTTTTGAACACATTTTAAGTTATTTGGCAGTCAATGATATATCTAAGAGCCAAAAATGTTGGCCAATGGTTTTCTCACGTGCCGGCACTTCAATTAGATGTTTTATTCACGTGTTATAGTTGTGTTTAGTAGGATTTAATTTTATTTTATTATTGTAAATATACTGCAATACACGTTGGCAGAAAAGTTGTCGAATGTCGAGTATACTATTTTCAGAGAGAAGTTTGTCACTTGAATATCTTATATTTTTTCTAAAGATTATATGAAGTACCCATTTCTGAATTAAATTTAATTCCTGAAAATTACTCCCCACAACACCTCTACAACCCAAAAAAATAAAGGATTTTTAGATTAATTAGACTTGAGAAATTTGCAAGATATCCAATTTTAGTTAATAAAAATATCATCTTAAGTGCCGGTCGATGTCAAATCTTAAATATTTTGAATGATTTTTCCCAGGATGAGTGTTTCATTGTCTATATGCAAAAGTCCCAAAATGGGTAAGTGATTGGAGAAATATGTAAAAGGCAACTATCTTTTTCGCTATTTAGCGTTAGCTTATTACGCTTCAACCAATCACATATATTTTAAGTTTAGCTCTGCTTTTGTTTCTGTCCCTCATACATTATAGCCATAATGCAAATATCAATAGATCATTGATATAAATAGTTAATACAAGAGGTACAAATAAGGTCCTCTGAAGAACTACGTATGCCACGACTTTTGAGTTGCTCAAAATATCGTCGATATTTACTATCTGGCTATGGTCTGAAAGGTAATCTTTTAGTAACTTGAATGCACGTACCTTTATACCATAGAATTGGATTTTTTGTAGTAAACGCTTGTGACACACAGTTACAATTTTCATTTATTTCATCCTTTTTAGTTCATTTTATACGAGTTTTACTGTAAAAATCAACTTTAATAAATAACCACTGAGACCACTGCATATAATGTAACATCGTTTGTAAAGTAATTTTCTTCCTGACAGGAAGTAACGTATTAGTGAACGCATATATTGATCTATGTAACATCGCGAAAATAATTGATAATAACATTATTCCGCTATTTTCAATTTTTTTTTCAAAATGCTTACCTCCTGAAAATTTCATCTAAATTGGTCAAATCATCGCGGAGTAATCGATGTACATACATAAAAAATACATACATATGATTGAATTGATAACCTTTTTTGAAGTCGGTTAAAATGGACGGAAAACACGGACAAAGAAGTACCCAACTGACTTTAATTCTTTCAATTTTTATTTTTTATATATATATAACTATCGTAGAACTTGATTTGAAAGTCAATCAGGGAAGTAGTATTTGAGCAATGCTGCGTACAGAGGAACAGACAGACGATGGACGGAAGTGAGAAACCAAGTATTTTAATACCTTCCCAAAATACGCAAATATCTGAGAAAACCTCTCTTAAGTAATATGTATGTTATAGTAGTTTTACAATTAAAATGATGAAACCTCTACACCAGGTAAATAGTTTGGACTATAATAAAATATTTTTTATACCTAGCTATTCATGCAAAAGATAAGATATTACTAGTAATTTCATTAGTCATTAGATTCATATCTACGTTCAAGACATTTTTTTATATTTTCCTAAAAAGATACATTTATATCATTTACAGATATGTTTGCCCTTAAGTTTTTCACACATCTTGTTTAGCAAAAACGTAACAACCCAAATATTTGTAATTCTGTCATGTCTTAAGCAAGTTTTATTGCAGATGGTAATTTAGATAGCTTACTTAATTCTACACTTTTATATCACATTTATGATCACCCTTTGTTTTAGGTTTTGTTTTCGTCCGTATAAGAAATCATCTTATGTATTTGATTTATGCCTCAGGGCAAAGGGAAAATATCCCTAACTAACAAGGAATCAGCATTCTGTAGGTAAAACAAGTGGGATCATAATTTGACGGGAGACAGAAGGCAGTTTTCGTTGAAATTATAAATATATTTTGTTAGATTTTTTAAACCACAAATGGTGTAACAAAGCATATTATTTCTGAATAATTTTAAAATAACATTAGTTTAAATTTATTAAAAATCTGAAAATGACTCATAACTATTAACACTATCACTTTCTGCAAATTATCGTATCAGTCATTTGATGTCCTGACTGAAATAATATAGAAAGATGCAAGCATAAACTTATACAAACAAGAAGTATATATATATATATATATATATATATATATATATATATATATATATATATATATATATGTAAACAACAGGGTAACTGAGAACTTTGATTCGTTTTGTGTTTTTTTCTCAATAATCAAGAAATGTAACTGCAAATACAAATACAGGTGGATTTTGTTCATAAAATTACCTTGGAAGTTTTATGGGCTCGTCAGACAGTGTATAAAAAATAGCACTCTAATAAATACTAGAATACTATCTAAATAAAGTTATATAATATCAAGCATAACACAATAATTTAATTATATAATTAAGTGGCAATTGTAGACAAGTGTTTTTGTTTACTTAGTTAGAATGGATTTCCATTAAGTAACGGCTAGTTCTATTCAATATATAACACATAAGTATAATATATATATTAAACGCAAAGTCAAAATAAGTTTTATAGACAGTGTCCCCTAGTGCTCGAAAAATTCGTGCACGGAATAAAATACATTCTCAATTAAGAATTGTTTTAACTGGTTCCTAGTGCATTTGTTATTAGCACTCTGATTTCCTATAAGCGTCTTGAATAGATTAATCCATTTGATACCCATGTAGATTTTTGCGATAGTGATGTCCCACAAAATGACAAATGTAAGTCTTGTTTATTCCTAGTGTTATACTGGCGAATATCACTTTTTCTTATCTACTAAGGTTATTTAATATGCACATAATAACTCACAAATATAAATTGAGGGTAATGTAGGAAATCCAGGTTTTTAGTGGTTTACAGGATATTTTTTAACTTGCTTGGTAAAAACCTTTTGAATGTGCGCCGAATTCTTCCAAAAAAATAGACCACACTGAAGGTAAGAGTAAACCAGGCCATATTATTATACCTTCAAAACACTTACAAATACAGTAGTACAAAAGGTCTTACAATATAACAAGATACGCTTAATTTCTTATAATGATGACACTCCCAGTTGAGCTTCTAATCTTTGCAAAAAGTGTCAAGTACTCTCTATCGACTTCCTTGTCCCTCTTTTTAATAGATTGTCGAATTTCTTAGAAAAAAATCAGTTTTTTTCATATTAAGCTTTAAGTTATTTATCAAACAATGTATGCAAAATTCTATAGAAGTTTTATTGCTTTTTTCAGAAAAAGTTGACGGTTTTCATGCTTAATTAACATGTTAGTGTCATCCGCATATAGAATAATGCTATCTGGTGTAGTGCAAAACCGTTCCATGGCATTAACATACAGGGTGTTAAATAAGTACATAGCCAAACTTTCACCGCTGATTACTAGGAAAAAATATAAAGGGCTTAAAAGGCACCGGTGTCGAGATACAGAAAGTTTAACTTTTTAAAAAAACAAGATTTTTTTTAATATTTGGAAAACCTCTTAGCGTATTTTATTAAAATTTGGTATATAATATAAGTAAGTGTTAAAAATGCTACTTTTTCAAAGAAAATCGACTGGGCCACAGGCGTGCGCATGGGCAGCTATTCCAATTTTTATTTTGGTTAATTTATGGTACGTGGTACGCCAGTGTCTATATGTTCGATTTTTAGCAATGAACAACTAAAGGTACTTAAAAGTTGTCTGCGAGAAAAAAACTTCTAAGCACGTTATCCTTTTGAAATTTTTCAAAAAATAAGAATTTTTAATAATATTTGCAGGAAGGTGTTTTATTGAAATTTGGCGTTTATTGTAAAATAAGTGTGTAAAGTGCTACTTTTTCTGATCAGAAGAGAACCGAGTGAGCTACCGAATGAGCAGTTTTTGAAGAAATCAGACGAACTTGTAACTCGGCAAATACGTGCCTCAAATTAAAAATAATCAATAGTTTGGTTGATAGGTTATTAGTTATTTCATTTTCTGTTTTTTTAAATGGTTGAATATGCAAATAGTGAAATGGCAGATATGCACTTTGTACTAAGATTTCCGCAAGCTCCAATGCCTAATACACAAATCTTTATTAATCTCTACGCACAATATAATACCGAGACTTGTAAAAAGATAACTAATCTCTTAGGGAGACGTAGATTTCTTTCACACGGAAAAAGTAGCGTTTTAAAAGCCTACTTTACATACCTAATTTCAATATAATACGTTAAGGGGTTTTCCACTCTGTATCTCGACAACGGAGCTTCTCAGGTCTTAGTTAGATAAGAACATTTTTTTTAATAAGCTCAGTAATCGGCCCTAAAAGTTTGGCAATGTACTTAATTAACTCTCTGTATATGTTAAATAATAGGGGTCCCAGTGTTGAACCCTGCAGCACCCGAATCTTTTTAAACCTACTATCAGACTTGGCTCCATCAATCACAACCACCTGCTTACAGTTTTCCAGATAAGATCTTATTCAAGAATGTACTTGGCCACGAACGCCAATAGCGTATAATTTATTCGTATATAATACCAGTGGTAAAATTTTACCGATAACATTTTTGAATTTTATACGAACTTTTTTTGCATGGAATATTCGAGAGTGGCGTTAATTTTACAAGACCACGAGCAGCCAAGCAAAAAACTTAAGTAAAAAAATCAAGTTTTATTTCAGGGAAAATTTTATTACGAGTGGTATTCTGCAAGACTATTTCACGAATATTTTTTACGTACAAGAAGATGCAACAAATGTTATATTTAAATATTTGTTTAAGTATCAAGATTTTTAAGTGGAATTATAAAAAATTAAACAACAACAACAACTGAAATATATAAAAAATTACAAAACCCTAATATCGAAATCATTTGTAATACTAATAAAAACGAAATTGCAGTTTTAATGCACAGCACTTTGCTGGTTTTTATGTTCGTGGTGACCAGTGTTCAAAGAATTCATGAAAGGAATGGAAGATAAAACTACGATTTTCTAATTTTTTTTTTAAACCATCACCCAGTTCAGAGTGGTGCAAGGAACAGTCTGTCTGTTTTATTGTTTTCACCTCTTTTATATTAAAAATAACCGAACGAGAAAAAATTCTGGTTTTTGATTATTTTTATTAACCATTTGCTCGTTGCCAGTCGTTTTGAGTCACCATGAGAAGTTTTTGAAAATATTGTGTTATATTCAATCCTTTCCGTAAAGTTTCCTTCTAAATCTAGTTCTTTCTTCAAGAAATCTATCTTATAGTGTTCTCTTCATGGCCTCTCCATGCAGGCTCAAATGCAATAATATGAAAAAGTTTTCTTTGCAATCAATCTGAACAATTTTCGTCTCAAAGAAACGCCACTTAAAACGTAGATATTGTTTATATCAAGTGTTTTTGAACTTACTTTTTGATTTTTAATTTCTTTTAGCAATATTTCCTATTTGACATGGCTCGCATTACGGCCCCTTTAAAAACGATGTTGTATTCTGTAAAATATTTTGCTTGTACAACTTTACAGTTACCTTCCATAACATCTTTGTACCATCCTGGTTCTCCATAGTACAGCTATGATCCTCTAATGTATGTGCAAGTTTACTTATTGGTGTAGACTACAGCAGTTGATATCATGCATGCCTCACAAAAAAAACACAAATTGTTTCCAAATAGAAACAGTTCTCTTTTTAGTGTTTTAGGTACAGTTTCTTTCACTGCTGATTCAATTTCGAGTTGATTTTTATTGCTATATCACAAATTATTTTACGTTATTAGTTTTCGCATAGCAACCAAACAAAGTTTTCAAGGTTAACATCAGAAAATTACCGAAAAAACCATTAGTGATTTAAAAAGTCTGACTCAGGTTATAAAAAGAGCCAATAAGCCATTTGCATGAAAATGGATCTGAAATTGGAGATTCCACAACTTGATTTTTATTTTTAAAAATACGAATGGAAGAGAAGACAGGATTTTTTTAAAAGTTTTTACCCAAAATTTCATCAGTGCCGGAAATATGTTTTTTGTTGTATTAGTAAGTAAGCTTTAAATTTCTTCTGTATCGCCAGAATATAAGAAAATATTTGAAGATATATTTTTAAATTAACATTTTTAGCAGGGTTATGTTAATATTTAATCTATTTGGTGAAGAAATTAATGAATATATTCATTTTCATCTTGCAGTTTTCATTATTTAGATTATTTGCATTTTTTAATCATTTAACATTTAACAAGTGCTTTTGTTTTTTGTTAGCTAGAGAGATTTGTGTAGAAGTGTCTTAGTTTTTATCAATTAGAAATTATGTTACTTTAGTTTGGGTTTGCTATGGCTAAAGAATAGAAATAATTAAGTTTTACAAAAAAAAATTTACTTCCTTTTCAATATCACATTTTTCATTCTACTTCTTTTTTTTATTACTAACCAATAACAACTAATAGGGATGTGTTACAGTTATCGATATTTTAGCATATATATATATATATATATATATATATATATATATATATATATATATATATATATATATAGGAAGATTGAAGAAATACCATATGGTCCTGAAAGAGAGTTTCTCATGTAGTAATAGCGTGAATGTATTCGTGTTGTGTGAAAGGAATACTGAGTACAGCCGTGTGGTAACTTGTTTGGTCATACCAAGTGAACTGCTTGGGGGGTGTTGTTGTTATTGATCCTTCCTTGAAAGTGATTACCAAGAAAACTAACATATATTTTGAGATCATAATTTTCCCAAGGAGCAATTATAGACATTTATTGAGGTAAGTGTCGCCCTAGTGGTTTGGAGACATTTTTACGCTACTTTGTAGCCCACTTTACTTTAAAATGTATCTCAGATAGTGCCCAAAATATTCTTAAAGGTTAGTCCAAAATGTGTCTTTACTTTCACTTAAATATGTCCACAGTGTAATTTTTGAAATATTGAAAAAAAAAAACAGGTGCTAATATATTTTTTATGATTTCCGACAGCACATTGTGTATGTTTTTGGCCAAAATGAACCAGAAAAATAAATTAAAGATAATTTTATTTTTTCCTATTTTTTCAAATTAAGCATTGTGGAATTTAAGTAAGTTGACTTGTACACTTTTGGCGTGATAGTTTTACTTTTTTTTAGGCGTTTCTTTAAAGTTTTTGTTAAATTCGCAGAATCAACTTTATTTAATCGGCAATCTACTCATCCAATGTAAACTAACACATTTTGGAAAGAAAATTGAAACTAGTTGTATGAAATGAGCTCATATAGAGACCTAAAATGTGCCCATCATCCACATTCCCAAAACAAAATGAAAATTTTGCGTTTATAATGTGCTTATTCAACACTATTTTAGTAACAAAGCGGAAACAAAATTTTCGACCAAAATACAGACACAACGTGTTGGAAAATTATTGAAACCATGGTGACCGCATTTTGTTACTGTGACCAAACTAACACAATATGGGAACACTCTAAGTATATAGTGTTTAAAAGATTACCAGTTAGGCACAAACTCGTATTTAACACTACTAGTTGTCTAACTTCGAAGACATTTTGCTCTTTGGGTTGTATATTTGTTTAACGCTTTTTTACAGTCTTCAAAAGCAGACTTTCATGCATCACTTCGCCAAGGAACTACCTATTTGTGAAGTTTTTCTCACGTTTCCTGTATATTTTTCTGCAGATGAAATATGCTTTAGATTAGATGACTTGTAGTCAGATTTATTTCATCAGAGTTCTAATTTTCCTATCTGTTTTTTTTTACGTAGAAATTAGTTAATCTAGTCAGCTCAAACTAGTCTCCATTTAGATGCGGTTTTATTTGTTTTAGGTACAGTATCAGGAATAATTATAGAAAAATTGTTACTGTCATACAGATTGTCTAAGACATGCTAATGTTGCTCTTGGACCATTACAACTGAGTTCGAGCAAAATTTAATATTATATATTATTATACTCAAAAAAAGCTGCAATAATAAAGCTGAAAATGAGGCTCATACCGAAGACAATACAACGGAGGTCTTCCAGAGTATAATTGAGGAACTGACGAAAGAATTAGAGAAGAAAACCTCGAAGGTTTTTAACGTATAAGCTGGTGAAATACAAGCAAAACTTTTCAGCGAGATTGGAACATATAGCGATCGAAACATAAGAGCCCGAACAAGAAAGTTACAGGAAAAAAATTAATCAAAATTCAAAAAATCTATAAAAAATCTTACTAATCTATAATGGGGTAGCTGTTAATAAGAAAACGCTGGCATGCATAAGACTGAGTGATACACAAAATACTGACAGTTATACCAAAGTTATATTATGCAACACAAATATCTGACATGGGAATCTCGTCTTGTAGTACTGAAACACAGACTGAGGATATTTCATCCCTGGACTTTGACATGCGTAAAATTTCAACAAACGAATCACGAGAAAGTGGCCTACAATCAAACTAGACGATGCTGTGCTCTGCTAAGACAAACTGTTATATATATATATATATATATATATATATATATATATATATATATATATATATATATATATATATAGCGATACATATAGCGATCGAAACATAAGAGCCCGAACAAGAAAGTTACAGGAAAAAAATTAAATCAATCAAAATTCAAAAAAATCTATAAAAAATTCTCTATATATATTTTTATATATATATATATATATATATATATATATATATATATATATATATATATATAACAGTTTGTCTTAGCAGAGCACAGCATGGTCTAGTTTGATTGTAGGCCACTTTCTCGTGATTCTTTTGTTGAAATTTTACGCATGTCAAAGTCCAGGGGTGAAATATCCTCAGTGTGTGTTTCAGTACTACAAGACGATATATATATATATATATATATATATATATATATATATATATATATATATAACAGTTTGTCTTAGCAGAGTGATGCATGAAAGTCTGCTTTTGAAGACTGTAAAAAAGCGTTAAACAAATATACAACCCAAGGAGCAAAATGTCTTCGAAGTTAGACAAAGTTTTCTTATGTCTAAATAGAGTTGGCACTTGTTCTTGGAATCGTGCCTTATTTGATATCATGTCTAATTTTAAAAAACGTATGTCGACACAATATCAACTCAATAGTGTTAAGTAAGAGTTTGTGCTTAACTGGTAATCTTTTAAACACTATATACTTAGAGTGTTCCCATATTGTGCTAGTTTGGTCACAGTAACAAAATGCGGTCACCATGGTTTCAATAATTTTCCAACACGTTGTGTCTGTATTTTGGTCGAAAATTTTGTTTCCGCTTTGTTACTAAAATGTGTTGAATGAGCACATTATAAACACAAAATTTTCATTTTGTTTTGGGAATGTGGATGATGGGCACATTTTAGGTCTCTATATGAGCTCATTTCATACAACTAGTTTCAATTTTCTTTCCAAAATGTGTTAGTTTACATTGGATGAGTAGATTGCCGATTAAATAAAGTTGATTCTGCGAATTTAACAAAAACTTTAAAAGAAGCGCCTAAAAAAAAGTAAAACTATCACGCCAAAAGTGTACAAGTCAACTTACTACCGTTGTATACAAAAGAAAGTAGAGGAAACCCAAAAAAAATTAAAAAAACAGCTGAAATTTAAGAATTTCGGGTTTAGAAAATCCATGTGGTAAGAATGTGTCCGAGTCGAGCCCAAATTGAAACCGTCAATTCGCACAAGGCGTATTTTCGACGTATTTTATATACACGAAAGCCAAATAAATCCTATATGGCTAAACAGACATTTAAGTAGAATTTTGGTCAAATATCGGAAACAGGACTAAAATGTTTCCCCCCAGTTTTTATGTGTCAAGTTAGACAATTTTTAGATACGAAATAGGGGTATTATAGGAAACATGTGTTCATTTCGGAAAAATCATTAAGGCGCAATGTTTTGTTAAGGAAATTCCACAATGCTTAATTTGAAAAAATGGCGGAAAAAATAAAATTATCTTTAATTTATATTTCTGGCTCATTTTGGCCAAAAACATACACAATGTGCTGTTGGAAATCATAAAAAATATATTAGCACCTGTTTTTTTTTTTCAATATTTCAAAAATTACACTGTGGACATATTTAAGTGAAAGTAAAGACACATTTTGAACTAACCTTTAAGAATATTTTGGGCACTATCTGACATACATTTTAAAGTAAAGTGGGCTACAAAGTAGCGTAAAAATGTCTCCAAACCACTAGGGCGACACTTACCTCAATAAATGTCTATAATTGCTCCTTGGGAAAATTATGATCTCAAAATATATGTTAGTGTTCTTGATAATCACTTTCAAGGAAGGATCAATAACAACAACACCCCCAAGCAGTTCACTTGGTATGACCAAACAAGTTACCACACGGCTGTACTCAGTCTTCCTTTCACACAACACGAATACATTCACGCTATTACTACATGAGAAACTCTCTTGCAGGACCATATGGTATTTCTTCAATCTTCCTTACAAACTTCTCCATATGAGCCTTGATAAATACTAAAAGTTTATAACAAGATTTCGACATCCCAAGAACTCCCAGCTCTGTGGCATTGCTGTATTAATCTACCTTCAAAAAAATTGTATAACTTTATCTGATGCAAAATCGTGTCAACCGATATCACTTACATGCATAATGTCACAAAGATGATAAATAAACGGTATTATAATAAATACCTCGATATAAATAATCAACTAAATCAGAATCAGTTAGATTGAGACCATACGCAAGCACCATCGATAATCTGATAGCTCTACAATGTGAAAACGTCAACACCTTTGCAGTAAAACAAGAAGTTTTCGCTGTAATTTTTGATATTCAAAGTGCCTTTGATACTGCTTAAATACCTGTCATCTATAAAAACAACATAACAGCCAACACTTTAGCATTAATAAAAAAATTCTCATAAACAGAGCAGTAATCATTTAACCTAGACATTAGCTCATGTTGGTATCACTGGGTATGAGAATGCAAATCAAGATGCCAAAGACCCTTTATTATCAGACTTGCCTCTTAAAGAAATACAGGTTCTTTAACAGGCAAGAGAACCTTTTCAAAATAAAAGTTACAGCAAAAGGCAAAATCAATCGAATACCAAACTGTAAGTCATACAACCTAGAATTAGTACAACTGAACCGACACTGAGCAGGAGAGACACCACGATTATACACAGATAAAGAATTAGATATACCCGGCTTACACATAGTTACCTAGTGAAAGCTGGGAACTGACCTCTACCGGAACATTGTGACGAACAGTGCCTTTTAGTCAAACATTTCCCCATAAACCGCTGTTATTACTCTGAATACCGATAGACTTATAAAATCAGTGCAGACGTCAAAGAAAGCATTGATTACCCAAGCAAGTTCCAAAAGATGATACATTTTTTAAAACATTGACATATACTATCGTATAGTTTTGTAATGTATGGTGTATCTTTTGTGTGTATTTTTAACTTTACTTGCCATTCTTATAAAATTATTTCTCTACAAATATTGTAAACATCTTTGTAAATGTGCAAACGACCTTTAAAATCTAGATTAAGTGCCTGAACTTAAATATAAAAAATAGCTACAGTTTAATAATTTTAGTATATGATATATATTATATGATACAGTTTAAAATAATGACAAGTGTTATATAAATTCAAGAAATTAATAGTTGCAAATTATTGTTACAACAAACATTATTGCACTACATACAAAACAACTAAAACAAATTCGGCATATGTGTGTTTTATAATTTGTACATTCATTAAGTTACAAAATGGATATTTTTCGCAAAAATAAAAATAAATTAGTCTCTCGAAACATTTGTAATATATTAAAAGTAAAAAGCTTATAAAAAATAGCATCAAAATATTACAAACTATCAAAATAATAAAAAATACATGGAACAAAAAGCTGGAAATTGCCCGACACAACTTTTACGTCGGCCTCGTGTTTGTGAAAGCAGTGTGTATAAAATTTTCTTCACGCTTTTTGATTACTCTATTTAAAAAACAACTTTTGCTCGTATTTAAATTCGTATGCAATTCAAATTAAATTTCATTTTATAATGTCATTGCGCTTTTATAAGCCTAATAGTTTGTTTTACGTTTCTCATACTTGAAGTACTGCATTACTCACAAATGCAATTCAAACTTAATTAAACTGACGGAGAAATCTCGAGAAATTATTATACTAGGGTTAAAAACATTAGCTTAACGTGTTACAATTACAATTCTTGAATATATTATCGCAAGAAAATAAATAATTAACTTAAACCTCACGTTCTCTATAATTTGAATATTAATCTGTATCAGTATGAGAATTCGGGACTGTTGTTGTGCTCAACTTGGAATTTGCCTCATTATTTTTTTATCTTTTATCACTATAATAATAAACCGTCCATTGCGTACATGGAATGATAATAAGCTAGGATTATTTTTGGATTTTTCGATGTTTTTATATATATATATATATATACTTATGGAATTTTCTTGGGTATTTGGTTCACTGAATGAATTGGCAAGTTTTAGAGATCGGCAAATATTTATTTCATAGCAAGAGTTCAAAACGTTTTAACCATATTTTGGTCTTCATCAGTTGTCTGTAATGAGATACACAGAAAATTACAATAATTAAAAATTTTTTTTTATCAAAATCAAAAAGAGGAATTTTTTTCGGCTTACCTAGAAATTAAAACATTATCCGGGATTTAAATGTCGGCATTTTAACATATTTCCATACACCACAGTTTGTTACAATTAATGCTAAAATTAAAATAATACGTATATGTCACATAGCACAGAACATTTAAACGTATTACACCGTAAACAAGTATACGAACAGTTAAAATGGTACTAAATTTATATTGGAGTAAGAAGCGATTCGGACTGATTTTATTTGTTTTGATGCTTGTTTTTTCGTTTGAACTTCGAAAGAAAGGAAGTATGTGAACGTAAATTAGATTTTTTTTTGGTTATTTTGATGATTATGTTACACAATTAAGTTGTTATATATTTTACTTAAATTTTTAATGTCAGTTTTATCGTTGATACTATTTTTGTTTTTTTTAATGTATATCATTTCCAAGAACTCCCTTTTCTGTTGGTTTTAAACAAACTGAAGGTTGCGCTAAGGGGTCTCCCATCTCAAGCGTAATTACTCAAATGGTTTTGGAGGAGCTAGAAAATACTATGATATCAAAACTACCTTGTCCGCTCCCATTTTTTTATCGATATGTGGATGACTGTTTCACTGCAGTTCCGGAAAACATGTGTGACGATATTCTAAAAACATTCAATTCTTACTATCCTAAAATTCAGTTTACCATTGAAATAGAAAATAATCAAAAAATTAACTTTTTAGATATGACCATCCATCGTGAGAACAACTCTATTAAAACAGAGTGGTATACCAAAAACCACCTGGTCGGGCCGATATTTGAATTTTTTATCAAACCATGCAATATCCCAAAAAAAATCGGTCGTAATTGGACTTGTAGATCGTGCTATAAAACTGAGTGACACAATATACAGGGATAAAGCAATAAATAAAGCAAAGAATATTCTAATCAAAAATAGTTACCCATCTAAACTCATTAATTCTATCTTTAAGTCACGACTGCAAAATCTCATAAACAATCCCCTGCCACCACAAAAAAACAGAAATAAAAACAATTACTTATCACTCCCGTATATCTACAAAAACTTTTTAATAAATATGATATATCAGTTTGTCACAAAGGTCATAATCTATTACAACAAAATTTCAGCTCACTAAAATGTAAAACCAATAAAAATAAAAAATCTCACACAATATACGAAATTCCATGTAACAACTGCCCTAGTGTCTACATTGGTCAAACCTCCCAATATTTACAAAATAGATTAAATGGACACAAATACGATAAAAAAAATAAAACAGCCTTAATTAATCACGAACAGCAATTATCACATACATTTAATTTTCAAGAGACTACGATACTTAAAACTGAAAAAAACCAACAGAAAAGGGAGTTCTTGGAAATGATATACATTAAAAAAAACAAAAATAGTATCAACGATAAAACTGACATTAAAAATTTAAGTAAAATATATAACAACTTAATTGTGTAACATAATCATCAAAATAACCAAAAAAAAATCAAATTTACGTTCACATACTTCCTCTCTTTCGAGGTTCAAGCGAAAAAATAAGCATCAAAACAAATAAAATCAGTCCGAATCGCTTCTTACTCCAATATAAATTTAGTACCATTTTAACTGTTCGTATACTTGTTTACGGTGTAATACGTTTAAATGTTCTGTGCAATGTGACATATATGTATTATTTTAATTTTAGCATTAATTGTAACGAACTGTGGTGTATGGAAATATGTTAAAATGCCGACATTTAAATCTCGGATAATGTTTTAATTTCTAGGTAAGCCGAAAAAAAATCCTCTTTTTGATTTTGATAGAAAACATTTTTTTTAAATTATTGTAATTTTCTGTGCCGTGACTTATCTATATGTCTCATTACAGACAACTGATGAAGACCAAAATATGGTTGAAACGTTTTGAACTCTCGCTATGAAATAAATATTTGGCGATCTCTAGAAGTTGCCAATTAATTCAGTGAACCAAATACCCAAGAAAATTCCATAAGGATATAGTCAAAGGTTCCAGAAACGTATATTCCTAAATATATATATATATATATATATATATATATATATATATATATATATATATATATATATGTATATCATTATACAACCAATTTTTAAGTGAAACCTAAAATATTTAAATTTTTGTTTGTGATAATCTTCCATTTATAGAATTATGTGAAGTAGTATAGTTGAAGAGTGTAAATTCCAATTTCGTAGAAAAACTGACAATAATATTTGAAAAAAATAATATTTTTATTATCACTAATCCTACAGTATAGGTTATTCCTAGTTTCCATCAGCATTCATTTCTGTCTCTGGCTTAAATCATCTTTGAAAATATAATGTTTCCAGTTATACAAGGTGTCGCAATTTTGCTCGGACGACGTCAACTATAGAGTTTTAAAGAGGCACTCTGTATTTTTGTCCATTATTTGATTCCTTGTCAAAAATAAACATAAGTTACCACTTTAAACTATAGTCGATTTCTACGTGGTTTCCGAGATAATTAAGTTTATGTGTGATATTTTGAAAACCGGAGCTATTTAAAATAGCAAAAATCTAAAATTGGGCGTTTGAGTGGTAATTTCTAGTTTATATACTAGTAGTATTTACATACTACGAAATCAATCTTGAACCTTTTTAAAGTGAAAAAAGTCGATTTTTTTAAATAGAACACCCACTATGTTTTTTATTTATGCAAATGATCATAAAAATACCTATACCTAAATTCAATGGTTACAAAAAAACACAATTTAACAGAAAATCTCAATTATTTCTTGAATATTGTGTCTGCATACTCAAAAAAAAACTATAGCAGGTCATGGAATGGATAATATAACTATTTGTTTTAAATTTGACAGTTTCTCAGTTTATTTGTATTTTAGTGGTTGTTGCTTTTTTGAGATCATTTAAATTTAAAATTAATAATTAGACTTTAAAAGCGTTTCCTTGTATCAGTGTTTACTTGTTCTGTTTTAAAATGGCTCAATATTCAAGTTCAGAGCGACTAAATTTCTATAACAGTTACACTGAAAACAAAAGTCTAGCACTTGCATTAAGAGAGTATTTCCGAATATTTCTTATGGGAGGGATACCAGACAAGAACGTTTTTGACAAAACTTGCAGTGATTGATCAATTCATGGAGTTTTGAAACATAGAAAAAGGAGAAAACCCGTTCAGTCGTTTCTGAAGATTTTCAAATGGAGGTTTTATTATATTTCATTGAATATCCTACCAAGTCTTTAAGAGATGCATAAAGAGATTTGAATGTTTCCATGACCAGCATACATCGAGTATTAAAAGAAAACAAAATATCTCCATATAAGTTTCTTCCAGTTCAATTTTTAAGTGAACCTGATTATCAGACCAGAGTATAAATAACATCCTTTGGACAGATGAGGCGATATTTTCCAGTGCGTGAATGCATAACAAAAAAAAATACTCACTACTATTCTGAGACAAATAAACATTTGGTAAAGCAAATTAAAAGGCAAGGACATCAAAGTGTGGTGTAGTATTATAAACGACAGTATAATAGGATCTGTGTTTTTGAATAGACAAACATTTTTGCAATGTCTCATTTCCATACATGACTGGTCCAAATTTAATTAAAAATGGATGAGTGATTCTCGGGATATTTGGAGGTTTCCAGACTGTGTGGAAGACGTATTCCAGATATGTTTACCGCGCTTTTCACACGTTTTCTCTACGTAACACACTACTTGTTGCTTAATATACTATAATATCAAATTTTCTAAAGCAAATATTGTAATAAATATTTTTTTTATAGATTAGGATCTCTCCTTAATATAGGTCAATAGTCCAACTATTGTCCTTTTTTATTATTTACATGTGTATAAAGTATGCGAGGCAATAGAATTAGATTTACAAATATAAAAAAATTACAATTTAATATCCTTATTAAGATTTTAAAGGTATTAAATACATGCCTAAATGATTTAAAGGAAACTCTAAATCAACAGAACATGGAAATATTAAATTATAAATCCTGTTTGAAATAAAAAAATAATAAAAAGCCTTTAATGCCGACCGAGTTTGTGAGAGCAGTCTGTATAAAATTTCCTTGACGCTACTTGATAATATGTTTCTTCTGTTTAGTTGTAAAATAAATGTAATGCCTTAATGCTATTCCGCTTTAATAGGCTTAATAGCTTGCTTTAATAGTTTACGATTTGTTACACCTTGTTGCACTAAATTAAAGAAAATGAAATGCAAACAAAATTAATATTAACAAATTAACAAATTTATATTTTTCAAATAAATATTTATATGTAATAATTTGAAAAATGATTTAATAAACTTAACTTTTAAAAGCCTATGTCTCTATCGATACTTATTATCAGTTTTCACAATGGCTTTTTGATTACCTTTTTGTATTATGTATCTTTAATTCTTACGTTAAATTTCTTCTCATACCCAGTTTGTTAGAAATATCGAGCAGCAACGAAGGACACAGTAAAAACATATTAAACATATTTTAGCTATTCATTAGTAAAACAAAGTTACTAACATACAAACTTGAAAATCAAACGGACTCTCCGGAGCTGTTGATTTTATTAATAGTAACTTTACTTACTGTTGTAATAAAATAGATTTTATAAATTTCTTATAAAACTAACCAACAGATAATAAAAATGAAAACACATCTTACATAGAATTACCATGTATAAATGAACTCTTTGTAAAAATTAAATACACTTTAGCCAAACACAACATAACTGTCTGTCACAAATCCAAAAATTTATTCGGTTCCCTATTTACACCTCTAAAAAGCAAAATACCAGTAAAAAACCAATCAAACCTAATATACTTACGCAATACCATGTATGAGTTGTCCCAGGAAGTACATAGGCATGACGACGTAATACCTAGAGAACAGAACAAACGGCCACAAATACACAAAAAATGCTCCACAGTCCTTCATTAACATGAAAAATCAGAAAACCATGGGTTTAATTTTTCGGACATATGAATATTAAATAAAGATACTAACTATCAAAAACTAGTCGTTAAGGAGATGTTTCATAAAAAAAATACTGCAAATGATAAACAAGGTATTAAAAATTTGGGTCAGTTTTACCACGGTTTCATTTCCTAATTCTTATTTTACATATAATAAAATACCATAAACTACACCAACATAAATATTAATTCTATAATTTCAACTTGATTTTTCCCCAATGTAAATAAAAATATAAACATTGTTAATCTTAATCCTATTCAGCCAAAATAAAGCATATCGGTTATTTAAATATATATATATATAAATATATATATATATATATATATATATATATATATATATATATATATATATATATATATATATATATATATATATATATATATATATATATATATATATATATATATATATATATATATATATATATATATATATATATATATATATATATATATATATATATATATATATATATATATATATATGGTTTCTTGCTAAAGCAATATCCATTGCTTTAGCGGTCATCCCAAAGAATCCATTTTCTACTATATACTAGTTCCTACCGCGTTATATATTTTCTACTTTTGATTTACTACTCTTGGGTTATGAGTTTCGCCACAGGTGGCTATATGCTGCTCCGTGGTAAATAGAGTATCAAGTCCGGCGAAGATTTCGGATGTTTTCTTGGTAATAACAAATGTCGGTTTTGCTCCTGTTGGTGACTCTGGTATTATTTTATGTATTCATTTTGGCACTAGTTGTACTCGTCTTTCAACTAGTTGACTGTACTGATACTGACCTTAAGTCAGAAACACGTGTCTATGGTTAGCCAAATTCCATCGCTTTAGCGGTCATCCCAAAGAATCCATTTTCTACTATATACTAGTTCCTACCGCGTTATATATTTTCTACTTTTGATTTACTACTCTTGGGTTATGAGTTCCGCCACAGGTGGCTATATGCTGCTCCGTGGTAAATAGAGTATCAAGTCCGGCGAAGATTTCGGATGTTCTTTTGGTAATCACAAATGTCGGTTTTGTGACTCTGGTATTGTTTTGTGTATTTATTTTGGCACTAGTTGTACTCGTCTCTCAACTAGTTGACTGTACTGATGAAGACCTTAAGTCAAAAGCACGTGTCTATGGTTAGCCAAATTTCATAGCTTTAGCGGTCATCCCAAAGAATCCATTTTCTACTATATACTAGTTCCTACCGCGTTATATATTTTCTACTTTTGATTTACTACTCTTGGGTTATGAGTTTCGCCACAGGTGGCTATATGCTGCTCCGTGGTAAATAGAGTATCAAGTCCGGCGAAGATTTCGGATGTTCTCTTGGTAATCACAAATGTCGGTTTTGCTCCTGTTGGTGACTCTGGTATTGTTTTGTGTATTCATTTTGGCACTAGTTGTACTCGTCTCTCAACTAGTTGACTGTACTGATGAAGACCTTAAGTCAGAAACACGTATCTATGGTTAGCCAAATTCCATTGCTTTAGCGGTCATCCCAAAGAATCCATTTTCTACTATATACTAGTTCCTACCGCGTTATATATTTTCTACTTTTGATTTACTACTCTTGGGTTATGAGTTTCGCCACAGGTGGCTATATGCTGCTCCGTGGTAAATAGAGTATCAAGTCCGGTGAAGATTTCGGATGTTCTCTTGGTAATCACAAATGTCGGTTTTGCTCCTGTTGGTGACTCTGGTATTGTTTTGTGTATTCATTTTGGCACTAGTTGTACTCGTCTTTCAACTAGTTGACTGTACTGATTAAGACCTTAAGTCAGAAACACGTGTCTATGGTTAGCCAAATTCCATCGCTCTAGCGGTCATCCCAAATAATCCATTTTCTACTATATACTAGTTCCTACCGCGTTATATATTTTCTGCTTTTGATTTACTACTCTTGGGTTATGAGTTTCGCCAAGGGTGGCTATATGCTGCTCCGTGGTAAATAGAGTATCAAGTCCGGCGAAGATTTCGGATGTTCTCTTGGTAATCACAAATGTCGGTTTTGCTCCTGTTGGTGACTCTGGTATTGTTTTGTGTATTCATTTTGGCACTAGTTGTACTCGTCTCTCAACTAGTTGACTGTACTGATGAAGACCTTAAGTCAGAAACACGTGTCTATGGTTAGCCAAATTCCATTGCTTTAGCGGTCATCCCAAAGAATCCATTTTCTACTATATACTAGTTCATACCGCGTTATATATTTTCTACTTTTGATTTACTACTCTTGGGTTATGAGTTTCGCCACAGGTGGCTATATGCTGCTCCGTGGTAAATAGAGTATCAAGTCCGGTGAAGATTTCGGATGTTCTCTTGGTAATCACAAATGTCGGTTTTGCTCCTGTTGGTGACTCTGGTATTGTTTTGTGTATTCATTTTGGCACTAGTTGTACTCGTCTCTCAACTAGTTGACTGTACTGATGAAGACCTTAAGTCAGAAACACGTGTCTATGGTTAGCCAAATTCCATTGCTTTAGCGGTCATCCCAAAGAATCCATTTTCTACTATATACTAGTTCCTACCGCGTTATATATTTTCTACTTTTGATATATATATATATATATATATATATATATATATATATATATTATATATTATATTTTTTTTCTTGACTTGAAAACACCGATAGAAAACCGGTCGCTTACTTACAGGGGAGCACGATCTTCGAAAGTACGTTGTTCTCTCTAGAAACTGTCCTCACCTTATATTTTTATGTAAACAGAATAATTTGCTACAAGCTGCGTGTTTATTTATATTGTTTAATTTTCAACATTGTGTGATATTTTATAACCTTCAATATTTCTAGATCTATATGTCTTTTTTGTAAATTAAAACCCACCTGAATCTACAACCGTATTTGCAATTAATAAACAAACAATAATGAATATTAAAACCCAGGGTAATAATAATATTTAATACAATTAAAAGGATTAGAAAGCTCAACGCTAGTGTTATAAATTCGAAACCCTGTGATAAAATAACTCGTTTAGTACAACGTTTTTGTAAGCAATCCATTTAAAATTTTCTTCACGCTTGTTTATTATTTTATTCAAAACCAACGCTTGGTCGGATTTAATTTCAAATGTTTTCAATTTGTTTAGAATTAAGTTTTATTGCAACTGCACTGTTATTAGCATAATCGGAGGCATAATAGTTCTTTTTATGTTTTATTAATTTCTCACATTCTCTTTCTGAGTATTAAATAAATGTTAATTATATTAAATTTTCCAGGGAAAATTAAATAGAAACTGCGGAATTATAACATTGAATGAAAATGTATATTTTCTGAAGAAGGCATAAGCAAAGACCGGCTATACTTCGAATAGACGTTCCATCAGATACAAATAAATTAAGCACATCAATTGGTCCTGTCATAGTTTAATTAGAACGCGGCAACAAAATGTGATTTGGTCTTGCCAGAAGCGTCAAATTATTTAGAAAACAAAACAAAAAAAATCCCTCGTTATGAAACTTTTTTATCATTAGGAATAGTAAAGTGTTTACACAATTTATTCCGTACACAAAACATACACTTTTTTTCGAACATTTTTATTGGTCGCCATTTTCTTCCACTATATCGGAATCGTACCAATATTTTACCAGTTTCTACGTATGCCACAATTAACTTTTAGACATGATTTAAAATAAATTAAACAAATTATTTTACACTGATTTTTTAAGACCGCCATTTTATATCGTTATATTGCATTCGTACGAGTTAATCCCTGTATCATATTTAAGTTTGCTGCAAGATATGAAGTCAATTAAAAAATTTTAGATATTTGATTTGGCCGCAATTTTCTTTTCGCCGTCTTGACTTCGTACCACAGTTTTAACAATTTACCTCTATATCACACTTAATAGATGCCCAGGCGGCCATTTTGTTTTACTCTCTAGGATTCGTACCAAAATATTACAGGTTTATTTCTATGTAACATTTGATTTTTGTGGAAAATTTAAGCTAAATTGGATAATTCCTTTTTTTAATAATTTTTTTAACATTTCACTAGGCTGCCATTTTATTTCGCTATTTTGGACTGTTACCAAAATATTGCCAAGTCATCCTCACATAACTCTTAATTTTTGGTTCAGTCAGTCGAGGAAGTAGTTTTTAGCTAGAAAAATCATATTTTAACGTAAATTTAAAACGTAAAGGTATGTAAAACCTGTATTATTTTTCACGGTTACAAACCTTTTATTTGGCCTCCATTTTGTTTCGCTAGCTTGAATTCGTACCACAGTTTTACCAGTTCATCTCTATACCACAGTTAATCTGCACAATATTTAAAGTCAATCTATTATCTAGTTTTTTTCGAGGCTGAAATTTTAAATATTGTGTTAAGCCAACATTTTGTTTAACGATCTTGGATTCCTACCAAAATTTTACTAGTTAATTACTGTGTGGACTTTTTTTGTACAAAATTTCAGATAAATTGGATAAGTAGTAATAATTTTTTTATAATATAATTAGGCCGCTAGTTTGTTTCGCCGCCACTAGATTTTTAACAAAATGTTATCAGACCATCCCATATTACTTTTAATTTTTGACGAATACTTGAACTTAATCACGTAAGTAGTTATGCTATAGCATAACACAGACAGACCGACGGAATTGGAAAAACATGTTTTCCTGCATCTAGGGACCCCGAAACGTAAAGATCTAAAAAAATATCGGAGAGTGATTTTTTTCACGATTGCAATACTTCGCTTTCAGGAGGGAAGTATTTATGCTTATTTAGAAACGAATTTAACCAGCCGTCTAGCGGTGTCAGCCCTGGGCGTTGTGGTATGCGGAAATATCCAGATGGATCTCAACTATACAAAATACAATAAAAAGGTGGGAATCATTAAGAGGTTAATTTATTTAACATTGCATGCATCATCTATCAAAGTACTATCTGTCCGGCATAAATTAGAAAATAGTTTCTTACCTTAACCCCTTCAATCCCAACTCAATTATCCGAATTAGCAATATTATCCCAGATTTGGTGCAAAAATTAACTTTTTATAATAATTGATTTTTGCGGCATTTATTATAACATTAGGTTAAACAAGCATTTTTGTATGAAGAATGAATGCGAATATTAAAATATTGAGTCCACAAGCCCTATAGAGCACATCAAAATAATGGAGATACAATGGATAATAACATTAAATTTTATCATATTCATATACATATTTCTGATATAAAACACAATTACCTGGTTTTTCACGGAAAATTTAGTTTTTAATATATGATTGTCATATCCCCACGGCTTATTTGTCAACCACAATATTATTCCAGCTCCTTGTGCCAATCTAGTACTTATTGCCACCTATGGCAATCTGCGATGGGACCCCATAATACTTTTGTTTCTATATGTGGCAACATGGGCTTGAAGAGGTTGAGGAGATGATTCGGTAGTTTTGTAAAAGACTTGATTGGAAAAATAATGCTAATTTATATTAGTACGTAACTTATAAATTATTACATACTTACACAGATAGAGCCAGAGAAATTTTAACCAACTTTAACAGGAGTATATTGCGTAGGGTAACAAGAAAAGTTTGTAGTCTTGTGTCAATTCTCATGCTATATTTTTTTCTTTAACATATTTTGTTATTAGAGCTTGTAAAACTCGATTGTTTAGCAAACTTATAAATATATCTGCCGTTTGATTAATACATTTTTGAGGGAGATTTTACCTTGACTTCAACGTAAAGAATTGATAAACAAACAATTGCTTACGTTGTCATGGAAAATCCGTGGCTACTATGATAAAATTTTATTTTGCATATTTTTTGTAACTTTTTTTTAAAAAACGTAGGCTTATTATATACATCATTGTAAAGCTTTTTTAAAGGAGAATCAAAAAATATAAAAATCCAAAATTCACCCCATAAGAAAAAATAAAGTTGATGGTGTCATAAAGGAATCCAAACGTCTCAATCAAAATCTGATAACACCGCTCGAAAAATTGTCAATAGATTGTTTTTGTCGATTTTTTCCGAAGAATCTTTGAAAACGAAAAAGTTATTAGCTTTGGGAAATACGAGCTTGCAAAAAGTGTATTTTTTTATTTCAAAGGCAGAAATCTCTTAAACCATTGTCTTGATCAAAAAACACTATTTTACATTTTTTATTATTTTAACGATCTTTATTGAATTTTAATAAAAAAATTGCTTTAAGACTAATTAACGAACAAAATAGCACAACTGAAGAACTCAGACATATTTTAGAGTAGGTCTTGGAACTATTTTGTTTTCTAAATTCGATAAAGATGGTCAAAATAGAAAAAACATGAGATAGTGTTTCTTGATCGAGACAATGGTTTACGAGATTTCTGCCTATATAATAAAAAATCCACTTTTTGCAAGCTCGTATTTTCCAAAGCTAATGACTTATTTTGTTGAAATTTGGTATGAGGGGATTCTTGATTAAGAATCGAAAATCAAAATTTCGTTAAAAAAATTCCTAATATCTTTTTCTTAAAAATCGTACCATTTCCACCCTCTATTCTCGCACGCCAATGAGCGATGTCAAACTTGAATGTGTCAAAATAATCATATTTTAAATCCATATACATCGCCAAAATTTCAAACTAACCTGGTAGTTAATTTCTGAGAAGTAAGGGAGTTACGCTTTTATATTGGTCTAACTGTACTTGATGTTACAGATGTTTTAACTTCTTATTGTTCGTTGTTTATTTCTGCAGTGTATAAACAAGTTTTGTTACAGTTTCAAGAATCCCGAAGAAAAATTAGTTTGTTTCTAACACAATTTATAATTAATTAAAATGCGGATTAGGTTCGGTTAAGACTGGTCTATATTAAAAATATTTTTTTAACTCTCACTCTCACTAGAGCCATAAACCATCATTAAAGCCATAAAATTACATGTAACAACTTAACATCAAGGAACGTCAATACAAATATTTTGAACTGTCAGGAAAATCATTATTGTCACGATATGCTCGTGAACGACGGTTAGCACCAGGTTTGTTAATAAAGTTATCGTTAAACGTTGGACCAAGATCGTGACATATACATACACGGAAAAAAGTTAGGGATAATGAAAAAAGGTCGATTTTGCAAACAGAATATATTATTTATAAATGGAATAATTAAAAATTTGCCTTTATAGCCTAAATTTATATTATTTCAAAAATGATTACATGATAATAATTCAAAATAAAATTGACTACTGAACCGTATTTCTATTTTGCCCATAAAAACGGGACATCTAGAATGCTTTGAAATTTGAAGTATCCCGGCTTGAAATGTCATCATAGATGTCATTAGTATTAATACTGAGAGAAGTGTTTTTATATTGTGCGAAATGGTACGAAGGCACTTAACGATAGGCAACGCTAATAGAGCCATTGGCATGCTACAAGCTGGCATGAGTCAAGCAGATGTTGCAAATGCAATTCATGTTTTACAAAGTGTTATCAGTAGATTAAATAAACGATTTCAAAAAACAGGTTCTGTGTCTGAAAGACCTCGCCCTAGAACACAAAGTTGATCACATTTTTTAGTTCTGTTGAATAAATTGATAAATTTTCTTTATTACTACCTACCATGAATAAATTTCTAAAATTTGTAAATGAGATGTTTTTCTGACTTAACTTCAACATCAATAACTTCTTTCCATATGAACAATAATTTGTCCTAAATGATGTTTACCATTTTGAAAAAAAAGTCAGTAACCCTATTTCGAATGGAGTATAATATTCACCATACTAATATGGCTGTATTTTCTTTAAAAAGAAAGATACGTTGATCAACCAAAAATCAAAATGTTTCTAAAGAATCAGGCTTCAAAGTTACCATATACAATTTAAAAATTGCAGGCAGTTTATGCTACAGGATGTTTCAAAAATTCACTAAAAACATATGCCTTGACTTCATCCTGTATTTTATTCGGTAGTCAATTTTATTTTGTATTATTATCATGAAATCATTTTTAAAATAATATAATTTTAGGCTATAAAGGCAAATATTTAATTATTCCAATTATAAATAATATATTTTGTTTGCAAAAACGACCTTTTTTTCATTATCCCTAACGTTTTTCATGTGTGTATTTGAGGAAAATCAAGTAAGTTTGAATACATTTTGTTTCTGTATTTTCCTCCTAATTGACAGTTTTATGATTTTTTTATAAAAAATATTTCATCCCCTATGTTTTGCTTAAATGTAGTAAATGCAATGTACGCGATTCTTAACGAAACCAAAAAAGGTTAAAATCGAGATGTATTAAATCGCGCCAAACCCGTTTCTATTTAAAATATTATAGATCTGAAGAGAGTGAATTCTAATATTCGTTTTCTTTACGCATTTGTTTTCATAAAATACGAATTCTTTTCTAAAAGAATAACTTTTTGTGCGAATATTCCACTCATGTACAAATTTTCCCGTAAGACTGGTGGTGTTTTCGAAAAATTATAGCGGAAATACCTCGTCGTCAAGGAAACATGGTGTTTCCACTTACCTGGTTAGGTGTGGTTACATACCTAACCAAAAAATGAAATCTTGACAATATGAAACCTGCTTTTGAGAGACGCTAGAGTCCCTAAAAACTAATTTTTTTAAGTATCTTTCAACCATTTTTGAAAAGTTGCCAATATGAATAATCGCTTTGACCTAGTTCAAGAAGAGGAAATTGATGAAAATATAATTGGAAGCGAACCAAGAAACACCGTTAAATCCAAGTTTGTGTTCAATTTGTTACAAAATTCAAATTTCTGAACTTGAAATAGGTATGTATTTAATATTCAGTTAATAAAGCTTAGTTTCCTTGTATTTGATTCGTTGAATATTCCTCCTAAATACCATTCGTGCTTAAAAATTAACCAGATAATTTTCCACTCGTGTTTTCTCTACAAATTATAAGAAAGCACGCATTCGTGAAAAATTATCGGAAATTCTTAAGCACTCGTGGTATTATCCCCGAATATATTTTTTGATATAGTTTGTCATTTTGTCACACACCTGCCAATTGGAATTCCAAATATAGAAAGAAATCCTAAGGCTTTTAGTCCACTAGGCGATAACGGCACAAATTAAAGCCAAGTACAAATTTTAATTCTGAAGAATGTATAGATTTAATTTTTATTTTTGAAAAACTTTTATCATATACTTAGAATCTTTTTTTTTTGTATAATGTGTTTATGGTAATCGGCTACCTTTATATAAACGCGTATTGCAACCACTTTTGTATACATGTACTCCATCTTGAATTCTAATATACTTTAGATATCTGATTCATTAATCTCCAAAGACACCTGTGAAAGTTGAAAACAAACTAAAAGGTAATGTATTCATTAGTAGCAGAAACAACAGAAAACTTATTTTCATGCGTTATGTTTGAGAATAAAATTTTACAATTTATAATCTTCCTGTTTTGGAAAATACATTTTGTCATCCCAATAAAACTTCACGTTCCATGAAAATTACAAAAAATTCCACACTTGTAATTAAGTTTTTATTTATTTTTATTATAAGCATTTTACCAAAAAAATTTCAGAGCTTTTCTTTTATATATACAAGACACTTAGCACCTCTGCTTAAAACAGATGTCACCTGAAGAAGGGTAAAGTCTATCTTTCGTCAGCTACCAGGTGTGACATAGAAGGCAGATGTCACCTATGCTTAAGACAGGTCGTCATTTTTTTTATTTGACTTTAAATTTTTTTTGAAGTCATAATCCGGTTTCCGATAAGCCGGAAAGGTTTTTATATTTTTATTCATATATATATATATATATATATATATATATATATATATATATATATATATATATATATATATATATATATATATATATATATATATATATATATATATATATATATATATATATATATATATATATATATATATATATATATATATATATATATATATATATATATATATATATATATATATATATATATATATATATATATATATATTGTTTCTTAGTTCTTCACGGATGGAAAAATACAATGTGTTTTCATTCCGGGTGTACATTCGTTCACTACTGTCGTTCTGAAAAGAACAGTTTTGCTGACGTTTCGCCAAAATCACATTTGGTATTTTCGAAGCTTTCTTTCTCTGTTCGGACGCGTAACGTAAATAAGTGAGAGAGATGCAATATTATTTTTAATAAGAAGAAAGAAATAGAGAGAGTATACTAAATTGGTACTTGGAAGGCACAACACAGAAGGATGACGGGTTGTCTATCTTAGTAGTGTGTATACTATACTCAACTAAATTCGATCTAATTAGCGAAAATGTGTACATAGTAATATGATTATTTTACAATAGTAATTAATTAAGAGGAAAAGTGTGAAAGGTCACGAGAGACTTTAAAAGTATGATAATAGTCCTGTAATAGTTGTAAAAACAATAAATCGATCCAACAATACCAATTTAAAAATAAGATAGGAAATAATTTATGTAATAATATTAGTTACAATGGTATATAAGATATGTATAATATGAACATTTATAAATTACTCATCGGGGGCGGGAGCGTCCAGACACTGAAATTTGTTTTTTTGTAATGTTAAGATATAACTGTATATGGAACTGAGGTCCTGGGTGTCACTTTTTTTATTATTTATGACTGGGTGTTGGACATTTATATGTCTCAGTTTCTTCTTACATAGTCAGTTGCGACTACCTCTCCCTCTTTATATATATATATATATATATATATATATATATATATATATATATATATATATATATATATATATATATATATATATATATATATATATATATATATATATATATATATATATATATATATATATATATATATATATATATATATATATATATATATATATATATATATATATATATATATATATATATATATATATATATATATATATATATATATATATATATATATATATATATATATATATATATATATATATATATATATATATATATATATATATATATATATATATATATATATATATATATATATATATATATATATATATATATATATATATATATATATATATATATATATATATATATATATATATATATATATATATATATATATATATATATATATATATATATATATATATATATATATATATATATATATATATATATATATATATATATATATATATATATATATATATATATATATATATATATATATATATATATATATATATATATATATATATATATATATATATATATATATATATATATACATATATATATATATATATATATATATATATATATATATATATATATATATATATATATATATATATATATATATATTATATATAATATATATATATATATATGTATATATATAAAGCGGGAGAGGTAGTCGCAACTGACTAGTTAAGAAGAAAATGATACCTATAAATCTCCAACACCCAGGCATAAATAATAAAAAGAGTGACACCCAGAACCTCAGCTCCATATACAGTTATATCTTAACATCACAAAAAAACAAATTTCAGTGTATGGACGCTCCCGCCCCCGATGACTGATTTATAAATGTTCATATTTTACATATCTTATATACTATTGTAACTAATATTATTACATAAATTATTTCCTATCTTATTTTTAAATCGGTATTGTTGGGTCGATTTATTGTTTTTACAACTAGTTATTACAGGACTATTATGATACTTTTAAAGTCTCTCGTGACCTTTCACACTTTTCCTCCTAATTAATTACTATTGTAAAATAATCATATTACTATGTACACATTTTCGCTAATTAGATCTAATTTAGTTGAGTATTGTATACACACTACTGTAAGATAGACAACCCGTCATCCTTCTGTGTTGTGCCTTCCAATTATCAATTTAGTATACTCTCTCTATTTCTTTTTTCTTATTAAAAATAATATTGCATCTCTCTCATTTATTACGTTACGCGTCCGAACAGAGAAAGAAAGCTTCGAAAATACCAAATGTGATTTTGGCGAAACGTCAGCAAAACTGTTCTTTTCAGAACGACAGTAGTGAACGGATGTACACCCGGAATGAAAACACATTGTATTTTTCCATTCGTGAAGAACTAAGAAACAATATATATATATATATATATATATATATATATATATATATATATATATATATATATATATATATATATATAACCGGATTATGACTTCAAAAAAAATTTAAAGTGAAATAAAAAAAATGACGACCTGTCTTAAGCATAGGTGACATCTGCCTTCTATGTCACACCTGGTAGCTGACGAAAGATAGACTTTACCCTTCTTCAGGTGACATCTGTTTTAAGCAGAGGTGCTAAGTGTCTTGTATTATACTCGCCTCTCTCATTTTTTTATACAGGTAAGTTGACGAAAGAAGGGCATTACCCTTCTTCAATAGCAGCAAACAGTAAAAGAGGTTTTCATCAATGCCCAAAGATTTGTTGACTAAAAAGGCCTTAGCTGTTGTTTCGGCAAGTATAAAAAGATGAAAATGATTTTTATTTGTGTGTGCGTTTGAAATTATTGAGATTGGCTGACCAAACTGTAGTGAAATATAAACTTGACAATTACGTCTTGCTACTGCATTTGATGAGCGGACCTCGTCACAAGAGTCGTGGCAAGCCAAGCCTGTTTCGCCTGGAAAGCCGAGCCTAGCCTAATGCTTAGTAAATAATGCAATAAAACAAAAACTGTGATTTAAATTAATTTAGATTTATATATATTTTGTAGTAGTAGTAGAAAAAAATAAAACTATATGAACCTATTTAATGTTTTTTCTTTCCTCTATGTAAATATGAAAATTGTGATATATTGTAAAACGCTTCCTTCTTAATGCTGTTTTATTAATTTTGAGGAGACTGGTCGCTTTGAGAAAATCATCCTCCATCTTTTGCCTTTCCCAATAAACTTGTGGTTGAGCTTGGTACAAGTGAAAACATTCTCCCATTTTCCTTAATACTATGATAAAACCCGAAATTATCAAAAATATACCGACTGATTTAAATTAATCACAGCTGGATTAATGCAAGATTATTGTTTAACCCTAGTTCGTCAATTGCGTATTGTCTTAGTCTAATCTAAAAAGGTTTTTCTAAATTAAATCATTGTCGTTTGTACATTGTGATCAAAAGATATGATATTGAAGGAATATAGAAGGAATTCCATGTTTTCTCTTTTTTTTGTAAGAAGATATAGGGGGTTTTTCCAATAGCTCAGAATGGTAAGAGGCTATGACCAATAAAATCACACATTATTTTTAAATTGTCAATACATACAACTTAGTACTAGCATGTAAAATTGAAAATCGCCACCCGATTTTATTTAAAATGGAAAACTTTATATATTAGAATCGTGAACCCATCGACAAAACTCTGACTCATTCTGACAAATCAAAGTTTCATCGAGACACACATATCTGGTATTTGCTTTTGAATTGTTGTACTCTAAAAACGTTCCTAGTACTAAAAGTTCTAGACAAAAAAATCGAATTGTGTAGAAATTCTTTATTTCCCTATGTCACAAAAAACCTACACTCTATCTTGCTGTGATACTGTATTGTAGATCTTATGAGTTCGCGCAATTTTGTATTTTTTGACTTCCGCATGCGGTGAAAACACAAAATGTGTAATAGAACTAATTTTACAACCTTAAAAAAGGCCTAATGTTGGCTCACGAAAAAGGCAGTCTGATAATTATTATAAAAGATACAACAAACAAGCATATGTTTTATTACTGGTCCAAGTATTCAACTATTGTACCTGTTTTGGCGCGCATGATCGAACTGTCCATTTTTAAATTCGATTTCTTGAAAATTTAAAAGAAAAATAGTAAATTAGTACTATAAAACATTAATTGAAAAATATGTTAGTTAAGTCTTAAAGAAATACATTTTACTGAAATCGGATATCATTAAACTCCAATACACCAATTTCTAAAAGTATTGTGTAATTTGCTCTAAAATATTGGCAGTAAAAGAAATAATAATTACACTTACTCCAAATATATCTGATAATTCAGATACCTGCAATTAACTCTTGGAGATCTGGTCTCGATTTTTAATTAGTAGTATTTTCCTTTTGGCTTTATCAACGTAACAAAAAAATTGCCCATGCTAGATGCATTTAATATGTGAACGGTGTATAAGTGTTATATTCTCACTGTACTGTGTCTGTGTATAGATAGTTGATTAGTTTTTGTCATCAAAAGGACTAAAGCGGTTTTAATTTGTTCAAGAGTACACACCTCATGATTTTTTTGATCTAATGAAGTTTCGCGCAACTTCGATGGCTGAATTGTTAAAAAGTTACTGCTAAAAGTCATCAAAAGAAAACTGTTTTAATACTGAAGACTGAACATCCTTAGCCTTTTTAACGATACTTTCATTATTTTCAGCTCTTGTCTTTGTCGTTAATAGTTTAAAACAATACATTTTAGATCTCAAGGCAATAAATTCAGTAATAACTTGGCTACATATCAATATCTGTTAAAAGATCCAGTTTAGCTTCTCTAATTTATAATATTCCATCAAATGCTAATCCCTAGCTGTTAATATTAAATGTATCCCACATCAGAGAGTCATGTTCATACTGTTCAGATGATATATTAGGATTAATAATAAAAGTATAAAAAAATTTTATTGAAGGTAAACTGATGTTTTATAGCTTTTCCCCACAGTCAAGATATTCATTAGGAAATTTACATTTTCTGGTCATTACTTTAAATTGGTCATCGTCGTGATAATAATTTCTTGTAACAATTTTCTAATGTTCCTCTAAATGAGATGCCAATTTTTCCAACGGACTGTTCATTAATCGAAATGTATTAATAAACCGAAAACGAATATTTGAATTTTAAATATAATTGGTAAATATTATATATTTTTCTTTATTAATCGAATACAAGTTAATTTTACCTTTGATTTTTGTACAAAAGACCTAATTATAAAGTGACTATCTTACCCAGATATATTATGGAAACCTACAGGTACGGTCTGACAAATTTTAATTACGTACTCTAATGTCAAACTCCTCGAAATTTTCCCGTAAAATAACAATGGTATTTTACTTTATATCATAGAGTGTGGATTTGCATATGTTGACTTAAATTTCTTTTCAATTTTATCAAGTTTGCTAACAAACCATTCTTGGCACTTTTCACCAGTATACAAATAGAATTCTCACAGCGAATTAACATTATAACATTTTAGAAAATATATCAGCATATAAACATTCTCTCTAGATCTGCGTAAATAGTAAAAAGAAAAATTAATTTATTTGAGATGTTTTTGAAAGTTAAACTATTGTTCATTTTCCTTTGGCAATGTAATTTTACATTCGTTTAACAACTGACAGTACTTGGAATCCTTTTTTAAAACTCAGTGTTAAATGATTAAAACATCGCTCACAAAACCTCTTTTTATATTTACATTTTTCCATTTGGATACGCAATAAACGACTTAAATATTATATGCAAACAAAATGAAATTATATTTTGGTCGGTTCTAGAAAATAATCTTCTTTTAACATTAAGTGTAAAATTTCTGTTTTTCTAAAACAAAAACCATTAATGGCTATGTTGTTCTTTGTTTGGAACTTGGAAATTTTTTTAAAGCTATTGGAAATAAAAAATGGGCTACGTAAAACATTTTTGCCTTTTATGAGTTCCTGTACAGCACACATGATATTTAATATTGGTCCATTGTATAAAATTATGGACCTTTTCAGGTACCCGTTGTATCTCATTTGTCTCACAACTTGTCAAAAAGATAAAAACGAACCGAACAGTAGCGTTGTAAGTTTTTTTTAGTATTACTGTTTTTGAAATATTGACCGTGCTTGGGTTTTTTAAAAAAGACACCCTATTTATTTGTCAAGAAATTAATTCGTCTTTTTATAAACATCTCAACTATATATAACAGTATGGGTCAATTTTAATAAACAACAACAAAAATCTTAATTTTCATAATTCGATTTCAAAATTTTGCACTAGGCCATGCAAAACAATGCTGCTTTTTAATTAAAGTCATTAATATCATTAATAGTATCTATTTGCCAACAATAAATCAATATTTAATAATATCTATTTATCAATATATCTGTTGATAATTTTGCACAAAAAAGTGCTACCTACCTATATTTATGTTAAGTCCTAACACTGGAATCTGTGGTGGACGATAGATCAAAATACAAAAGTTCTAACCACACTACACCATGGTGTAGTGTGGTTAGAACTCTTGTATTTTGATCGACCTATATTTATGTATTAAAAAAAACATTAATACATAATTATTACCCAAAAACCAACTTTGAAAGTCGTAATATAAGCAACAAAGTAATAAACTAAATAACAGGAACTGTTCAAACTGATTTCCATTTTGTTATACAAACGCTTCCCATAAATTTCCTATTCGTTTTAGGGAATTAAGCAAAACAACGGAATGGTTTTTTGTAAGTAGCGAAAACTTTCTTTTATTACGTTTCCTAAATGTTGAATATTATCATAATGAACTTTAAAAATTGTATTCTCCAGATATCCCTTTAGAAATAAATCCAATATCGACAAGACCTAAGGGGGCATCTTATAGGCCCATTGATTGGTAAGATTATTCTCCAGAAATAACCTCGTAATTTGAGAATTGTGTGCAGGAGCCTTGTTCTGTTGAAAATAAATTTGGTTTACATGTGTTAAAGGAACATCATCTCTCAAATCATGCATATATGTCTCTAAAACTTCTACATAGCGACTGACTTTTAGATTTCCTTCAAATATATACATTTGTATCTATGTTCCTAATATGAAGCAAGACACATTTAGACCAACTTTGCCCTGCTGTCTTCTGGGAAATATTTGGTATTGGTTTTGCTGGATCCAGAATAGGTATTTGTGTTTTTTCTTACTATATTGAACTTTAGTTTTTGGAATCACTACGCTCTTTTCACTGGCCCTACAGAAGCTTGTAGGGTAAGCCTCTCCTTATCGATTTTTTTATGATATGTTTTTGAACTATGTTTGTTAAAAGATCCGCAATCAAGAAAATTCTTTTTATTCGGTAAAAAGTGAATATATTAGCTTGCTTCTTTTCGGGATATCTTAATACAAATTAAGGAATATTATTTAAACGTACGCAAAAACCAACTATATACCTGTTAAAATACATGCCAGATGCCGCTTCGACATTTCAACATTTTTATTACTTAATATAAAACAGGCTAACTTATCGTATTTCTCAAAATATTAGAAAGTCAGTTAATTCTACACAATAAATAAATACAAAAAATTTGCAAAATTTTAGAAAGGAAACATACAATTTATATAAATAAAACAAGTAACGATAAGACATTGAACAAAATTCAGAAACTGTTACTTTCTTTCAAGTAAACAAGAACTTTGTTGTTTTGTATGGCCTACTGCTAAATTTTGAATGCGAGTTATAAAATAAAGATTTTAAATATTAGGGCCAAATAATAATAATACTGTATTTTATTCTCAGAAAAAAGTTATTTTCGTTTAAAATAAAATTTTGTCAAATTGCTTGGTCAGTTGATAGTCAAATGATCGGTGACCGGTCAACGGCACAACCCTAGTTCTATCTTTAAAAATAAGCGAGATACCCCGCAATTGCAACCAAAATAGGACACCCTGTACATTATTATATTTAATCATTTTCATTGCTCATACATCTTGCATAATTTAATTTATATTCATGAATTTTTTAAACAAAATCGTAAACTAAGTTAAATTAGCAGAACAATGCGACAAAGTTGTAAAGTTTTAACATCTGCTTAAACTTTTGAAATTCACATTTCTGAAAGACGATTGTAAGCAAGGGAATGGTTTGTTAACTTTACGAGACTTTTTATATATCTCCGCAATATTTAATATATACTAAAGTAAAAATTTTTTATTTAGGCTTAAATGTCTGGTTCCTAAATATCATTGTACAAGACGCGTAATTAATTACAGTAGAGTGTCTGCGCTAAATAAAGTGGCTTAGTTTTTTCCATAAGCAATTTGTGGCTAAAATAGTTGAATTAGAATGAGAATATTCTACAGCTTTTTAGACCTACCTATGGTGGGAATCGGTAAATAGGCTCTACGCGAAACTACTTGTTATGAATCCTTCCTTTTATCAAGAAAAATGACAAGATAAATATAGATGTTTATTGCTGTAAAAGGAAGTTTTATTTTATAATATTTTGGTATATACAGGGTGAGTCGTTTTCCATGGGTAACTTTCAACTTCACTTCACACGCTAATAAGTTTTACATTTTTTCCCTCGTAAAATGGAAGTAGGTATTGTAATCGTGAAAAAATCACCCTCCGAGATTTTTTCAGATCTTCACGTTTCAGGGTCCCTAGATCACGAAAAAAATGTTTTCTCAATTCCGTAGGTCTATCTGTTCGCGGCATAGCTGGGTCAAAAATTAAGCATCATATGGGGATGACCTGGTGACATTTTAGTAAAAATCCAATATGCCGAAACAAAATGGCAGCCTAGTGAAATATTAAAAAAAATTATTAGTAAAAAACTACTTATCCAATTCATCTCAAATTTTGCAAAAACATCAAGAATTATGTTGGAACCAACTGGTATAATTTTGGTACGAATCGAAGATTGCGGAACAAAATGGCGGCTTAATAAAACATTTAAAAATTCAGCCTGAAAAACTGTTTTATGGTTTGATTTCAAATTGTGTGCCATAACTAATTGTGATATAGGGATCAACTAGTAAGACTGTGTTACTAATTCAAGATGGCGGAACAAAATGGCGGCCAAATAAAATGTTTATAATCGTGAAAAAAAGGTCCCTCTCGGGTTTTACATATCTTCACATTTTAGCATCCCTAGATGTCAAAAATTATATTTCATTTCTATCGGTCCGTCTGTCGATCTGTCTCTCTGCCAGTTCGCGGCATAGCTTAAATATTACTTACCCGATTGACTTCAAACTTCGACCAAAAGTTAAGGGTCATGTTGGGCGACGACCTGCTAATATTTTGGTAAAAATCCAATATGGTGGAACAATGTTAAAATTGTTAGAGTAGTGTATTGTTTGGGGTTAAGATCCAGTAAAAAAACAAAATCTATTTTTAATAGTCAACGTCTCGCAACTTTATTAGTGCATCTTCAGGACACATATATGGATTCTATATCCTGGATGAAACCTATATTATCAGTCTTTACATACTACGTTGGTCCGCAGATATTTCCCAAATATTTAGATTCGAAATGGTTTTCGTTAACAATCCTCTAGTTGTTATGTTAGAGTGGTATATTACTTGGGGTTACAATCCAGTTAAAAAAAATACAAGTCTATTTTTAAATAGTCGACGTTTCGCAACTTCACTGTTGCATCTTCAGGACACATATATAGATTCTATATCCTGCATGAAGCCCATATTATCAGTCTTTACCTACTGCGTTGGTCCGCAGATATTCTCCAGATGTTAAGTTTCTAAATGGTTTTCGTTAACAATCGTCTTGTTGCTATGTTAGAGTGATGTATTATTTGTGGTTAGAATCCAATAAAAAAAAACAAAAGTCTATTTTAAACAGTCAACGTTTCGCAAATTTATTGTTGCATCTTCATGACACATATATAGATTCTATATCCTGTATGAAACCCATATTACCAGTCTTTAACTACTACGTTGGTCAGCAGATATTTCCCCGTTATCAAGTTTCTAAATGGTTTTCGTTAACGATCCTGTTGTTTTTATGTTAAAGTGGTGAGGTTAGGATCCAGTAAAAAAATCATCTATGATACCAGCCAAATTCCCAAGAAATGGTTAATCTCGACTTAACTAACCATACCAAAGAAGACAACATCTATAAAGTGCAACGACAATCGATTAATTAGCTTAATAAATAATATAACTAAACTATTCCTAAAGATTGTCCATTGATGAATATTCTGCTAGTAGGATCAGGTCATTCCATTTCGTATTAAAGAAGCTACCACGTAAACAAACTATCCCAAAGAATATCTGCCAACAGTTAAAAAACAATAATAAAAATATTAAAAGATTTCGATGTTTAGCGATAGTAGTAAGTGGCTACATAAACATAATAAAAAAATATGTATGATAAAGCTTGCGAGACTTGAAAGTGAATGTTCGTTGAAACATGTTCTACGATGTTGTGACATCGTAATTCTATTAACCAATTTAAACTAAAAATAATGTGAAACGTGGTCAAATTTTCTAAGGCCGAAAATAAGTTATACGCAACGGTTTTGTACGTTTTGGATCCGATATGTATTAACAGCGTCTAAACAAGGCCCATCAATATAATTGCAATAATTAAAACTGGCTAGGACAAGGGATTCGCAAGGCATTTTTCGCAGGAAAAAATTAAGGATGTGGTGATTACTGTAAAAAATTTTATGTGATAAATATGAGTTCTGAATTAATTTTATCACATACTCCCTAAATCTTAACTGTGTGTTCAAAATAATTCCCAAGGTTTTTGCAGCATTAACAACAAGTAATTTGGCACCATCTAACAATATATTGATTTTTTCGTGTAAAAATGCTAAACTACTTTCAGTGCCAAAGTGCATGACAGATGATTTAGAAGAATTAAGTTTCAAGTTGTGATAAAACAAAAGCTCTTTTAGTATATTTAAATCTTGATTTACTAAACTTAGGCATCAAAAAAAATTCAGATGATTAAAATGAAAATACAGTTAAGTGTCATCTGAGTAAGCTTGTAACTTAATATGCTGCAATGATTTTAAAATATTATATTATGGAGAAAAGGGGACCCAGAATCAACTTTTGTGGAACACCTGAAAGAATCTGAACTTCTTTTAATAAAACATTTCTGTTAGATATTTTCTGGCAGCGGTTAGAGAAATATGACTGCGCAAGGTTGAGAGATGATTCTAGCATTCCATGATATTTTAATTTAGCCAATAGAAGCTTATGATTAATCATATCGAAGGCTTTTGAAAAATCCAAAAGAATTAACAGCCTACTCATTTTTTTTATCAATAGCCGTCATTATATCATCTGTAATGCCCACTAAAAATCACACTCATTTTCTGGTATGATATTATTAGCAAAATACTTCATTTATACAAAATTCTAAGATCACCGAAACTAGAACTATTAGTCTTTGGTAAAGGCCTGCATATAGAACTAGAACAGAAATATTTGACACGACATGGTTACTGAATATACAAAATTCAGTAATAATTCAAAAGTAATATCTGCAATTTTTATGGTTGAGACCACTTTGTAACAAAATGATTGCTGTAACTAATGTAGTGATTAAATCTTAAACAGTTACGTAGCCCGAAGAAGATGCAATAAATGCATCGAAACGTTGCTTGGTAATAAATAAGATTTAAGCAGAACTACTGTCCTTTATTCCCGAAAAATTTTCGACCTACTTGCTAAGATAGGACGCAAATACCACAAGGAGTTAATAATATCACGAATATCAGAAATTTTTGCCAGTTTGAATGAAAATTTTGCATTATTATTAAAAATTTTATTCTTATAAAAAAGGACTCTAGAATCAAAGTCGGAAATATTTTGCAGAAAGGAGCCAAAATAATCACAAATGTCATTTGGGTCCCCCAAGTTATCAGGTATGCTGAAATCATTAGCTGAACTGTCTTTCACATTTTTTTATAATTATTTTCTGCTGCCACTGAATCAATATACTTCCTTTTTGCCTTACGGACCACTGACAATGTAAAATTTCGCAAACGTTTATAATTTTCCCATTCAAGTCCTGACCCAGTTCTTTTAAATTCACGCAAAACTTGGTCTCATCCCTCATAAAAAAATGTAGGCTTACTTCGAAGCCATGGAGCTCTAGGTTTAGTAACTTTAGCCTATTTAAAAAGTACATGCGTATCAAATAAAGTTAAAAGAAAATATTGATAAATTAAAAGTAAATAATTAAATAATTTAATTTTATTGTCAATATTTCGCTCATATATTATATTTTTCCATTGAAGCAGGCGAAAGTCGAAAGGAATAAGTTTAAATTGAACCTACTATAATCTTGAAACCTTATGAATTTTGCTACATTATAAATTTAAGTTATGTATAATAAGCAAAGAGGGTAATGGTCATGAATATCATCCACCACCACAGTTCCTGACTCACTCTTCAAATAATAATTTGTTACAAATATAGGAGTTGATTTATCAACTGAAATTATAATCTCGAAAAGAGGAACTAGACGGTTATCTAATTTTAAAAGATTTATATTAAAATCACCAACATAGACTATATCGTCTACTACTGTTGGACAAATGTTGGCAAAAATGTTATCAAAGTCATTAATTATATGGTTAAAATTATTGGCATAAATCTTAATTTTTGTCCTAACCTTTAAAATAAAAAATTCAAGAAAGTTGCTGAAGGCGAATTGAAAATTTAATAACTCAGCTGGTAAGTTATTCTTGACATAAGCCGCAACCCCACCACCCTTACTAGCTCTATCATTACGAAAAAAACGATAACCTGGAATAATAAAAGCCGAACTGTCGTGCACATTGGAGAGCCATGTTTCACTAATAAATATTAAATAAATCAAAGAAATAGAAGAATATTGGAAACGAATTTTTAATTTAAAAAATTGACCTATCTTTACCCTAACATAAAAAACCGAGAAGTTTGCTATTCGTTTTACGTCTTTCAAATGTGAAACTTAAAACGATTTTTAGCGAATTATATAATATAAAAACCGATTATAGAAATTTCTTCAACTATAAGATCTATTTTCGGTCCCAAAGAAGAAATTAAAAGCAAATGTGGATTGTTGCTTTTGTTCCAAATACGGAAATGATCAATGCAAATCCAATCTACGGAAATAAAGGACTAGGCAAAACATTTTATTTCTATCATTTGATGTTATTAATATGTTTATTTTATTCAAACTTTCTGTAGGTACAAGTTGGAAATAATACAACAGGATAAGTTTGCAACTCGTTTTACCTCTTTCATATATGAAATTTGAAACGATTTTTAGAGCTATATAAGATATAAGAGCTATTATTGGTACCAAAGAAGGAATTAAAAGGAGAGGCGGATGTGTTGCTTTTGATTCAAATACAGAAATAATCAATGCATGTCTAATTTACGGAAAAGAGGAATAGGCAAAACATTTAGTTTCTATCAATTCAATATGTCCGTAAAACCATTTTGTACAAAATTGTTTCATCCCACAAAGTTATCGCATCACATTTTGCCCATTAACTTGGTTTACTTTTGACTTATGTTAACCAACTTTAGTAAAAAAATTAGCTAGGCCGATATTGTTTTTATTATTTTCTTTTCTCGTGATTGTACAAAAAAAACTCAACAAGAACACTTCTTAACCCTTAATGGTTGACTGCTTAGGATTACACATGCCTTAGTTACCAAAAAGTCCTGTCTAGTCTAGTCCACTGAAAAGTGGACGGAAGTCGTGTTCCGTATTTCTATCTTTTTGCTCGTTCTCCCACGACAATTTGACAGCCACTCGACTTTTATATTGAATATGAATGTCAACATTTCTGGCCAAATCTAGTAAAAAAATCACATTACCAAAACCAGCTACGAATAAATGAATTTCTGAAAACGCATACGTGTAGATAAAATAGTATAATTTCACACATTTCTAGGGATAATTAAGGCTATTATGGTTGGTAACGCTGGTTGATTACCTGTTATATGAAGGTTATTTGCTCTAAATTACATTTTATCTTATTATGTTTTTTTAACAGTAATGTAATGAGCAAAATGGGTTTTATGCTTTGGTTTTGTTTTTTTTTTAATTTGCATGAAGACATTAAAGACTGCTCTTTGTAGTAAGTATTTTTTTTTGGTTGTATATAAAGTATTGGCCAGTTTGTTTATAATATAAATAGGCAACTTAATATGCAAGTTCGGCCCCGTATTTGGCTCCTTCTAGCGAGTGTAGTCTTCAGGATTTTCTCTTGTATATATACAGGTTGTTCCAAATTGATGCTCGTAGTATGTATGTATGAATGTTTGTTTAATTTAAGACTTTAAGACTTAGCAGATGGATAAGTTATAATGTTGTAAAATGTGCATGCAAGCCTAAAACAAAACATAGTTATTTAGGAAAGTACATACAACTATAACAGTATGTTTCATTTGCTGGCCTTAATATTAAAATAAAAGAAAAGTTATTTTATAATATTAGTGCGGGTATGTATCATAATTTTTCTAAGCTATGCTCACCATAAATGTGTACGTATTTTGGTTTTGCTACGGAGAGCAACTTATTTATTAAAGTCAAGTATAGAATAAATTTCAGTTAAATTTTATTAAGAAAGTGGTATTTATTTCAATGTCTCTAAAGCTAAACAAAAAATAAAATTGAAATATGGATTTATAATTATAAACATGCTAAATTTTCGGATCTTGCAAGCAGATTTTAATTTTTATTTTGGCATAAACTTTCTTAAATGAATTCACCTACTTAGTTTTGCAACAGTAAACATACTAAATACGAATACTCTGGAAGCATCAATATGGATTACACTGTTGTAATATTGAACGATCACCGATATTCTAAAAAGAAAAAAACAAATACCTTTAAAACATATACTTAAATCAATTCCTAAAACTTGAATAACTGAAATTTATAAATGTCAGAACAATTGCAAGAGCGTTATTGTGTTTATTCCTCGTCTCCATGACAACATAGTCAATGTGCTGCCTTCCAACGAACGCAGTCTGCGTAAAATGAGTTTACGGGATACGTCATATAAGTTAGCCGTGCATGTTTATATGTTATACATTTTTTTGTTATACGAACTACAAACCCAAACCAAGAAAGATTGAGTAGTTTTGTCAATCTGGGTTCGGTACAAGTGAATTTCTCAAACACCAAAACCAACGTCGTGTCATTTCCATAGAAATAATATGGATTGGCCACATCACATATGAGCAATGTTTTATCTTGGCGCCAACACAGTGTAAAGAGATGGAGCTAATAAGGGCAGAAATTTGTCTCTCTCGCAAGCTAGTGGAATTTCTGCCCTAATTAGCTCTATTACTCTCGCATTACGTTGGAGTCAATGAAACATTGCAAAACCCAGTCCATTAATTTATTATGTCTGTGGTCATTCGACTGAAAAAAATCGAAAAAGGTGGAGGACAGCCACTGGCGCCTTCTGCAGTATTCTCTCTAGGTTTTAAGTTGAGAAATTTATCCTGATGCACGGTCTGATAAGCCTTGCCAGGGCAGATATACTGTCGCAAAATCGCATCTTATTATTGAAACCAACTTGGCGGTTAATTATTCTACCTCCCGATTGTTTTTAAGTCGGAAGAGACGGCATACTGCTTTAGTAATTACATAAAATGTGCTTCTTACAACGGAGACCTAACGAAGCCACCCACGCCTTTCCATTCGTAAAGCAGGAAACGCGATCCCTATAAGAACGCTCCATAAGAAATATAAACGTTGCTCTCTAGGAGAATGCGTCTCTCCTTTCAAGAAATACGGCGGTAGGATATGCCTACGCTAAATTGGGTGAAATTTCTTAAATATTAGTACCACACGTGCAAGAAAAACTGGTATAGTAAGTTTGTGGCTCTTGAGGTAAAATGAATTAGGTTTATTTGATTCTCAATTTCTGATATTTGTGTTTTCGGGTTTCTAAATACTTACAAAGAGACGCAATATGAGAAAACGTGTGTTATTAAATAATAAATGCATAACTATGTTATAAGCTGTACTTAGTAATTGTTTCTGTAATAATCATACAAACACCTGCTTGCGTTAATCCAAGTCTAGATATTAACAGAAAATCGATTACTTTGATTAAATTAATAACTAACTATATTTTTTCTGTCATTATAGCAGCCGTATTAGGATTACGTTTTTATTTACACATTCTATTTCAGATTCGAATGTTATTTGCTTATTTATTTCGATGAGACCAATTTTGTTAACAGCACAATGATAATAAACAATAACAAACAATACATTCGGCGAGCCGCACAGACTGGACTGATCGAGAAAAAATGTGCCTCTTTTAATATGACTACTGTTTCAAATTGATTATTTTTCGAGTTAATGAATCAATCTTGCATCTTGACCTACATTCAAAATTTTGGGACGTCCTGAACCTGGGTTTCTTATTATATTTCCATGGTCATGGAATTTCTGTTTGGCTAATAACACAGTATTTTTGGTAATTGGCAGCTCGTTGGCAATATTTCTTATAGCAATTTACTCTCTGACGTGTGTTCGCTTTCTGTTCTAGACTTAACGCAGGCATTTTCCAAAAAGAAAATTATGTGTAAAATTTGACAACTGCTGCCAAATATCTGTTTGACGGAAGGTAACATAATAGTTCAGGTGATATAATTAAAAATGTTTTGTCATAGTTTTTTTTGGCAGTGATGGTACCTACGTAAATATCTTTTCTATGCTAACCCTACATAAAATAAAATTACAAAATTACCTAAAATGACACGTTTCTGTATGACCCTTAACGACCTTGCAAATGCAATAAATTATTGACCTTTCACTGCATTTTCAAACATTTTTTTTGCAATATATTTACGCATTGCTAGTTAACAGGCCCTTTTAACCATTATTGTCAAGTCAGTTTTGAATCACTTTTCTTGGGCAGTATCTTTCTTTCGCTATGACGTCAAACCGAGGTTTCCAATTGGATTTGTATTCATTTGCTATTAATTTTTCCAGAAGTGAATAATGTATTTCCTATTTCAATTCCTGTTTTGGCTAAACGGATTAGGTGAATTTTGTCCAATTTCAAACACCTGATTATTATATTTACATTAATAGTTCCAAATGATCATAACTATTTGGAGCAGTTATAGTTATTTTTAATCGCTTGTCTATGCCGTTCACTGTCGTTTTTATCTTTTGTTAAAAAAATTCATCCATTTATCTGTATCACCATGTTTATGTAAAATATGTCTGTTAGGTGTTCATCAGCGTTTGTTTTGTCTTTGTTACATGTAAACATACTTTCTAGTATGTTTAAAATGTTTCATATTTATATATGTTATACATTATTTTTGAAATCATAATTTATCGTGTCACTTGTTTAATATGGCATAAATTTTATGTCCGGTATGAAAAGTATGAAATAATAAATAATACTAATTTACGTTATAAGGCCAGTAGGCGACTTATTACAGGAATATAAACGAGTACTATAATAACACCTAACAAACATGTATCATGTAATATTTTATTTTATACTGTCCTTTTTAAAATGAAATTATATTTATTAAAATTTAGGATATATTAGTTGGCAATCAAACAATCGTGTCATTTTCACGATGTTATAACCATTGTTTTCTATAGCTAAATTATGATTGTCTTTTGCTTCTCACTGTCAAATAAATAAAACAATTTTATTTCTTATATTTTTGAGTGAGAAAATTTTAAAGTCAAACACATTACGGTATCAGATACCGTAATGTTCGATTTAGCAGCCGTAAATCAGTATAGGCTAAGCAGGTTTACTAGACAGTATGAAATAAATACATTTACGTAAATAAAATAATATCAGACGCATTTTAAAATAAGCGAAACCTAACCTACAAAATATAAAATTCCTAACTTAAGGTCAATGTTATAGCAGGATCATATATTTGTTTGTAATGTTCTACTGACATTAATTTATATTGTGTCCTAATTGTTTTATCGAGGATATTGTAATTCGTGAAAAAAAGCACTAACTTTTATAAAGCTGTAAATAAATGTAACGCAATAATCCTAAGTATATTCTATGATTCTAATCAATATATTTTCTCCAATGCTAATATAAAAGTAAATCTCAAATCTGCAAATGGTGCAAGAAGTTTTAAGTTATGTCTCTAAATAGAATTTCAATTGGTTTAAAGCTGCCTCCATTTAAATAATAATTCAGATTTTATGTGGGCAATATTGGCGACGTTCCCAAGATGTAAGGGTTTTTTTTTAAGTTCCAGATTTAATCCGATTTTCCGTAAAATTAGGGAATTTACCAGTTAGATAAAAATATATGATCGGGACATTAGAGGATGTTTATTACAGTCATGAAGCTTATATATATATATATATATATATATATATATATATATATATATATATATATATATATATATAAATATATATATATATATATATATATATATATATATATATATATATATATATATAAATATATATAATATATATATATATATATATATATATATATATATATATATATATAATCTGTTTTGAAGGGCAAAATATTTAAAAATATATATATTATATATCTATACGTCCGTATATATCTATAGTTGCCGAGATACAGGGTGTAAATGAAAATTTAAAAAAATCCGTTTTTCTATTTATTAATCAGAAACGATTATTATTATATTATATTATATCAAACCGCAACCAGATATGTCAAATTAATATAAAAGCCATGAATTGACTTTTGAACATTTCAACGCCAATTTATTAAAAATCATATGAGATAATAATGTAACGATATGAATGTATTTAAGCAGTATTTTAATTATTACTCCAAAACGATGCATGTGACGAAATAAAAATAAAGAGATATTTTTCCATTAGAATAGGGTGCTGATTAAGAAAAATGATAATTCTAAAGAAAAACGGTGGCGTCTGATTTTTTCCGTGAAAAATATCTCACCTTATGTTGTCACGCATACCACTGGCAAAAGTATTACAAATCATTTTATTTCAAAAGTTGTCCCTTTACGTTACAATATTGCATAACTTATTTCAATTTGATATTTATAATTGTTTCCGAAATATTAAAAAAAAATGCATTCTTTAAATTTCTATCACACCCTGTAGCTCGATAACTAAGCGTTTTGCAGACCTATAATTATAACAGTTTCACGTTTTTATTGACGTGTTGCCTGGTTAACCCAAGCCTTTTTCAAAAATTCTGAAAAGAAAAGAAACAAAGAGCAGTTGTCGTATGCAAGCAAACTTGTTGGGGAGTTTTATCTTAAAAATATATGGAAACCTAACACAATTACTCACCGTGAATATATAGTGATGATGGTAAAACATTAATCTATTGCTAGTAGAAGCTTGTGGAACTACATGTCATTAAAATCTATTAAAAAGATGGAAAACAACACATTAACATTTTTCCGATCACAAATTGGCACTAACACAGAATAAATACATCAAAGGAAAACGGTAAAATAAAGCAAAGCAGGGGAATAAAGTAAGCAGGGGCTGCATGCAATTCAGTGTTATTTTTTACTTTTTTTTATTATGTTTATGAGATATGCATCTTATTTTTGTTGATTTTAGCAAAAACGGATCTATAAAGGGTTGATTTGAAAAATTAATTCTTACGTATGGATTTATTTTAGGTTGTTAATTAATGAGGATGTGATAAATTTTGTTGAGATTTTCAGTATCGGTTTTTGCGTGTACACACTGTGGATTTTTTGTATGTAGATCAGTTCATACAGCTCTCGCTTTCTTGAATTTGTTTCAGTCTTAAGTATTTTTCTTTTCTCATAGTTGAATCTGTGGTTGTTTTCAGTCATGTTTTTGAAAGGGCAACTTTGTTTTGTTTGTCGTATTTGTGGCCGTTCAGTCTATTTTTTAAATATTGGCTAGTTTCACTTATATATACTCCCTCACAGTTTCTACAAGGTATCTCGTAGACAATATTGCTTTCGTTTTCAGTTGGTATGGAAGTTTTTAATTTACTGAAGTTTTGTTTTAAAAGATTATGTTCCTTGTAACTAATTGAAATATGTCGGTTTTTAAAGACATATTGAATTTTTTCTGATAAATTTGAGACATAAGGAAGTGTTAAAAACTTCTTGTTTTGCGTTTTCTGCTTTGGTATTGAGTTTGCATTATAAAATTTATATATTTTTTTTTTATAAAAATGGAGCCAGTGCATTTTTGTGGATAATTGTTTTGTCTTAAGGCATATTTTGCTTTTTAGATTGATACTTTTCTATATTTCGGGTCAGATAAATGTATAGCTATATCTGCCAAACTTAATACAACTGATTTTTTTTGCGATAGGAGATGCTGAGAATTGAAATTTAAGTATCTACCGGACCATGTATTTTTTGTATACCGTTCTGTTTTTATTGTGTTATTTATGTGATATATAGTTAGGTCCAACAAATTTATTTTGTTGTTATTTTAGATTTCAATAGTGAAGTTTTTGATGGTTGAATGTAATCATATTTATCTTTTGGTTTGGATAATAAACAATCGTCCACGTGCCGATAAAAGAAGGGAGGTTTAAAGGTTAAGGTTAATTTGTCTAAGACAGATTTTTCTAGGTCCTCAAGTACTATTTGCGCAAGTTAACTATTGATAACTAGAAATTCCGTTTTTAAAAAATTTTATTTTTCTAAATTACAAAATTCGAGATTGGATTCTTACGGTTCGAAGTCTTTTTTCTGACTGCCTGTAAAAATCCAGTACATTAGTTGAAGTGAAGTAAATAATGATATGCTTGCAAAAAGAAGAATGTTATGTCAGCAGGTTGGCTATGGTCTTCGTTACAGGGTGTGATGTAACTCCTCCCCCCAAGGTTTCAACTCCACGGCTAACGGGGTAGTTGAACGTCTTGAAGTTCTATTTCTCGGGGATTCTTCAGTTTATAGGAACATTTCTTTTTGTAAATGTACCAGACAAGGGCGCTTACTACGGCGGCGTACAACATATACTGGGTGAGCCAGAAACACCAGGACAGAATTGTGCCGGTTGGTTTTCTTCAATTAAATTCTGTACTTCATGTAGCCCATCTAATTCAATTTCTTGCAACTGCACTCTAAGATTAAGTGTTGGCAGAAGGCGTATTTCATTGTCGAGGTCAGGGAACAATATCGGTTCACTGGTGTTAGGTGCAGCTACTCGACTATTAGTGATGGATTCTTGACTTGATGTCACCTTGCAGTTATGTGGTACTTTTAGTAAATAAGTACCCAGGAATTTTCGGCTTTCTTCTTGGCTGTTGCATTTGAATTTGACGATTTCTTCTTGCGGTAGGATAAGGACCCATTGTTCCGGAACATCTAATTGTTTAATTGTTGACTTTGTGATTTTTATTTCGATCTGTTGACAAGTGGAGGTGTTCTTGGCATCTTGCAGAAGTTTAACAGTGCATGGGCTGCTTTCGCTGATTTCTTTGAGTTCCATTTTATCGCAAACATAGTGTTGGGCTTTGACTTCTGTACATCTGTGGTTTCGGAATGCGTAGTGCAATTTGTTTATTACAAGAAAGGGTTTTCGCGGGATAATAACCTTAAACTGACTCTCTCTCAATACAGGAATAGAGTAAAGGTGGAGGAATTTAAAATAGGTCGGGTACGTTATCGGAATACGCAGTAAATATGTTATCTTATTTTTAAATACAAAACAGTCTATGTTAATTATTTTTTCATACAACAAGATGTTTTCTGGCGTAACCTCTAATGGCATTTGGTCAGTGCTAATTAGTTTTTGAACCTCTAAAAGTTCAAAATAGAGATCTTCTGTCTTAATAAGACTTGAATGCATAATTTTTAACTTAGAAAATGTAATTGAATTTTCAATATCTTGAAGTGTTAAGTCAATGATTTCATAGACATTTATTATTTGGTTTATGATATCTTTAATGAAGATAGAACTGTCTCTGTAAGCAGTTTTTTGTACAATTATTCCTATTTGATTTAATTTAGATTCCAATAATTTTTCGTTAACCCTAATTTGTTGAATAGTGGCATTAAATTTTTTAATTATGCTCAGAGATATTGAGTTTTCTTTTAAAATATTTGAATTTACCGTATTTTGATTATTTTGAAGTTCCGAAATTATTTTATCATACCTTTCCCCATCGTATGCGTCCAAATTTCCCGTTATAGATTTGAAAAACCATCCTAAACCATTAAATAATCCTCGTTTTACTTTATTCGGACGAGGTATAATTTCTCGTATTTTTGTGTCAACACGGTCCTGTCTAAGCTTAAGAATTTTAAGGTAATTTGAGACATCAAAGCTATATTCAGCATGTTTATTAATTGTGTCTGTTAGATTTCTAGATTTATTATGAAGCTTATTTAATTCCGTCAAAATTGGGTTAAGGTCATAATAATGAATAAGTGTGTGAGTGGATTTTTGCACTTTTGCATTTCCTAGATTAAAAGGAATTACACCGGGATTGTCTTTTAATTCTCTCACGGTAATTTTTTCTTCGAATCCGAATGTTAAGCGAAGAATGCTGAAAAGATTAAAATAAAGCATTAGTTGGTAAAACTGTATCGTTTTCTCAGGGGACGTTTTATATTACTTAAGTGTACTTTCTCATGGGAACTAGTTTTAGCCGTCTTGCGTTTTTTATTAACAGAAATAAGTTTGCTTGGTTTTGAGAATTTATTGGCATCTTTTTGCCGCACATGCTTTTTTACATATACGTCTTGTTCGGCTTCAAAAATTTCGGGGTCATCCCTATTTTTGTTAATTTTATCGATTAACTTTTTGACTCCGATAATTTTTCGTTGATTTTAGCATACAAGAGTTTTGCTTTTTGTTTGTGATTGCTGATATAATCGCTTAGTAATAATTGATCGATATTTATGTCAAACGGGTCGTCAGCTGTTATATGCCCATTAACTACGTCAGTCGGTTTCAGTTTAGTGGAGGAGTGTATTGAATTATTGTAGGCCAGAATGGCATATATTATTTTTTGGGAAACCGGTGTATTTTTAAATTCTTGGTTATTAAGAAGACGTATGTGTTCAGCAAGCAGCCCACTGATTGAGGGTGTTGAGGAGAGCAAAAATGAATTTTTATTTTGTGGAGTTGTAGGAGTTCAGTAACAACCGAATTTTTAAACTCCGTACCGTTATCAACAATAATTTGTTTCGGAATTTTATGATGGGAGAAATAGAAAAGAAGATTATCCACGATTTCTGTTGAGGCCAGTGATTTTAAGGGATATGCCTGAGCGTACTTAGAGAAGCTGTCTATGATGGTTAGAAATTTACTTTGCTCTAGAGTATATGTATCTAGGTGGACAATTTCAAAGGGCTCGGTCGGCGTGGGGGTTACATTCATTTTCATTTTGACTGGGCGATGTTCATATTTGCTAATTTGACAGGTTTCGCAATCGTTTATAAAAGTCTGTATTGAATTTTTCAAGTTGGGCCAATAATATTTAATTTTGATTTTTTCTAACGTTTCATCGATTCCTCGATGATTTGATTTGCCTTCGTGGTAGTTTTTGATAATTTCCGGTATGTCTTGTTTTTCGGTCACATCGATTAATTTTTTCAAACAGCGTTTAAGATTGATAGAAGGCCACCTAAAGTTTTTTCTTATCACTTCTGAAAAAGGTTCGTATGTATCGGGGTTTTCGAAATAAACGTAATACAATTTTTCTGGTACTACGTATTGTTTTATTAGATTTAAAATGTCTTGCTCAAAGTCGTTTTTGGAAATTTGGGCAATGATCCGACGTTTCTTTTCGAACAAAATTATGGTTTTAGGTTTCGCAGGAGAATGTAAAAAACTTAAAACTTGTATGAGCAATTGGTTGGCACCGTAATTGACAGCGATATCTAATATGGGGACACCGGCGACAGGGTCATGTGACGCGTTCGAGTGAACAGTGGCGTCGTCATCATCTGGTTCGAGCGCCGGGATAGCTGGAGGTTCATCGTCTACATGAACTAATGTAGATATTTGATCTATATCATGGCTCGCCTTTTCGGAGTTGTCGCTATTTATGATATTATGTGAGTTTTGAAGATTTTGATTTTCCACGGTACCTTCGTTATTTTGGCTTAAATTTTGGGTTATTTCATTTGTGTACCTACCTAGGTCAAAATTTTCGCCTGTCTCTTTAGTGTGTAACTCGATTCGCGATAGCGCATCCGCGTTTGTATTAAGCTTTCCCTTTTTGTATATGATTTTGTAGTCGAACTCCTCTAATTTGAGTCTCCACCTAACCAGTTTAGAACTAGGGTCTTTTAACGAGAAGAGCCACTGGAGGGGCTTATGATCTGTTATAATGTTGAACTTTCTACCAAATAGGTAGGGGCGGAAATACTTTGTGGCCCAAACAATACACAGACACTCTTTTTCTATGGTGGAATATTTTTGCTCGGAGTCGTTTAATGTTCGCGATGCATATGCTACGGGCAAGTCTTGACCTATTGGGCCTTGACTGAGGACGCATCCAAGAGCCACATTGCTGCCGTCGCAAGTTAAGTTAAACGGTTTCGTGAAATCGGGATATTGTAATATCGGTTCATTTATAAGAAGATTTTTACAAGTATTGAAACAATTGACAAATTCCTCATTATGAATAATTTTGGCACCTTTTTTAAGACATTTTGTCAACGGTTTTGTAATTTTTGCAAAATTATCGATAAAACGTCTGTAGTAACCTAAGAGACCCAAAAATCCTTTTATTTGTTTAATAGTACTAGGGTGGGGTAACTATGTGCCCTAAGTAGGCAACTTCTTTTTTTAAAAATTCTGATTTAATTAGGATTTTAAAATTGGATTCCCTCAATCGTTTGAAAACCTCGGTTAACTTTTCTATATGCTCTTGAAGAGAGCTAGAAAAAACTATTATGTCATCTAGATAAACTGCACATTTTTCGGTGGTGATTCCGCGTAGAATATTATCCATTACTCGTTGGAACGTCGCGGGGGCATTCTTGAGCCCAAAAGGCATTCGCAAGTACTCGTAATGGCCATTTTCTGTGCTGAACGCGGTTTTAGGTATGTCGGCTTCATCAACTTCGATTTGATGAAATCCACTTGCCAAGTCGAGAGTTGTAAAATAGTGGCATTTTCCAAGTTTATCTAAAAGATCTGTGATGTTCGGGAGGGGGTATTTATCGTCCAGACTTTTAAGGTTAAGGGCGCGAAAATCGCAAACAACCCTCCATTTTTGCACCCCCGAAGCGTCAATTTTCTTGGGGACCACCCAAATGGGCGCTGACCAAGGTGAACTGCTAGGACGAATAATATTCTGATTTAACATTTTATTAATTTGTTTTTCGACCTCTTATTTGTGTATAAATGGATACCTATAGTTTTTTGCATAAACTGGAACTTCATCAACTGTTCTAATATGATGTTTAATCTTATGAGTAAATGTAAGGGGTGTGCCTTCACGGTAAAATATATCAGAAAATTGGTTACACAAGTTTATTATTTTACTTTTTTCCTCAATATTAAGGTGATCTGTTCTTATTAAGGAGGGGTCTAGTTTTGTTTTTGGTGAGTCATCGAAATTGTTGAAATCAATATTTTCGATTTCTTGTCTACAGAATTTTTCTACAACAAGGGGCTCGGAAAAATCTAAAGTTATAGGCTCGCAAGTGTTATTGAGAATGGCAGTAAGAGCTTTCCCATTGCGTGCTATTGTAAGGCATTCGGGAATTTCACAATTATGAATCTTTTGGTAGGGAATTATAATTTCACCATTTTTTATATTAGTCTTAACGCTAATTACCTGTTCGCATCTTGGAGAGATGGTTACACAATTAAGCTCTGTTTTGGTTTTATGAAAAGACAGTTTTGTTTTTGAATACGGTGTAATCAAAAATCCTTTATCATAATCTAAACTTGCCTGGAGTTATTTTAGGTTATCGATTCCAATCAACCCATCAAATACGTCGTGGAATTTAAATAAAAAGAATTTGAGATTAATCTGTCGGGGTAATTTAAATATTTTAGATGCTGGTATCATGGCACTATACTTATGGGCGGATTTCTGAAAAACTGTGGAAACAATAAATGAGTCGTTTTTCACATAATTTGGAAAATATTTTAAAGCTAAATCAGGGCTAATAAATGATTTAGTCGATCCGGAATCGATCAAAAGTTTAAGGTTGTATTCAGGAAAGGTGATATAGGACAATTCATTACAATTAGTGGTGTTTAGGGAAATGACTTGGTTTATCAAATTTGCTCGGTCTCTTGTGAGGAATCCTGAAAATTTTGGCTCTGTGTTTCGTTTTCAGTCTGCGACTGTATTTGATATCCCTCAGAGTTTTCATTAAGTGGGTAGCTCTGCGAATATTCCCCGGTATTTGCGTACTGCGAATACTCTCCACTATTGGTATACTGAAAACAATTGTGAGATAGGTCATGGTCATAATGCGTGTTATCGTAGTTTGTATCACTATCAAAACAAGAGTTGGTTTCGGTGTTGTACAGTTCTTGGAATGTGAATTTTGGACGAGGTGGCTGATACTGATTTTGTTGATGGGAAGTGTTGGCCGGCTCATCTCGTCTTTGAATGGAATTTGATACTACACTCATTGGTATTGGCTTAGGTAATGGTTGGAAAGGATTAGGTTTAAATACGTTTTGTTGTGGTCTATTAAAATTGCCAGAATTATTTTGACTCCTGAATGGTGGTCTAAAATTCATTTGAGGCCTGTTTATATTAGAAAATGGTGCAATGTTTTGCCTAAATTGATTGTGATTGGTGTGCGCGTTAAATGGTAGTGAAAAATGGTTAGGTTGTGGTCTAAAGAAAGGCACGTTCGAACTGAAATTTTGATTTTGATTAAAAGGCCGATTAATTGGAATATTTCTGTTATTGCCAAAATTTTTTGGTTGTGTTTGGGATCCGTTTTGGAAATATTTAACATTTTGTTCTTGGTTTACCAATTGTATGACCTCGGTCAAAGACCCTGGACGCATACACCTAATAGTTGTGCCTATCGGTTCCCTAAGACCTGATAAGAAAGTTTTTAATGCCAAATTTTGATATAGTTCTCGTTTTATTCTTGCTGCTTCTGCAGTTTCGTGCGCATCTATGTAACTACATAACAAATTAAGTATTTCTAGACATCTATCATAAAAATTTTGCGGGGATTCGTTTGAATTTTGTCGTAACATTACCAAATCTCTATTTAGGCAACTTTCGTCGCGTCGATCGGCAAAATTTCTATAAAGAGTGTCTTTTACTTCTTGCCAGGTAGTTACGTTTTGTATGTTAATAACTAGCCTAGCGTTACCATTAAGTTTTCCTATAAGAGAATTAAGAATATAAGTATTTTGAAAATTATTGGGATTGGTAGCATCGTAAAATTGATTAATTATTGATTGGCACGTAGCCAAATATCTATTTAGTTCGGTAGCGTTACCGTCAAATATTGGCACACAATTTAAAAATTCTGGTTTAAATTGGTTAGTCATGTTTTCGTGATTTACGTTTTCTAAGTTAATATTTGCACTAGTATTACTACTTAAAATAAAATTATCTAAAACTAATTGATCTTCAGCACTAAGATATTGAATTTCAGTGAAATTATTGTTCTCAGTAGAACTACTTTGATTAATATTATTTACTGGTACTTCCGCTTGGGATTGGGAAATAGAGTCAGAGTTAGTTGAAGGATTCAATGACAAATTGTTTAAAATATTTACCAAGTCGTCCGCATAAGACATTTATCAAATTGCACTTACATTAATATCAACAGAAATCTTCTAGTCATCTTCTATAAGAAGCTCTTGCAGATACCCAGCGATGTGGTCTGAACACTCAAAAACTTCTTGCGGAAAGAACTATTCGGTTTCTTTCCCGATCTTCATGTAGATGGTGGGTGGATGGACAGTTCCGCGATGGAATGGGTGTTCTGAATTCTGAGAAGCCACTCTGAACAGCACACGACACCTCCACGATCGAAAATCACAATAGGTTCGATTTTTGACAGTTTTCGAAAATGTCCGAAAATTGATTTGCAATCTCCGTTTATCGCAAATCAATATCTATCAAAATCCGCACGACTGCGCCAGTTAACTATTGATAACTAGAAATTCCGTTTTTAAAACATTTTATTTTTCTAAATTACAAAATTCGAGATTGGATTCTTACGGTTCGAAGTTTTTTTTCTGACTGCCTGTAAAAATCCAGTACATTAGTTGAAGTGAAGTAAATAATGATATGCTTGCAAAAAGAAGAATGTTATGTCAGCATGTTGGCTATGGTCTTCGTTACAGGGTATGATGTAACTCGCAGCTTTCTATTTGCCTGTAATATTTGTCTTTGTATAAGAAAGAAATGGAATTTAAGGTAAGTTGTACAGCGTAGAAATTCTTCTAATAGTATGTCTGTATGCTGTGTGATTTAGTCCCACTATTTTCATACTATATTCAAAGCTAGGCTCGTTGGTATGTTTGTATAAAGGGACACTACGTCTAAACAGACGAGAATATGGCTTTCAGGTAACGTTATATTCTTTATTTTGTCAAATATCAACAAACAAAACATTCATTTGTTGCTATTTTATTATGATGGCGGAGATTAACTTCTTAGAAACACTGATGACGGCAAAAACTTTGTAAATAAAAAAAAGCTACATACAAACTAAACCTTTGTTTTATATATAAAAAATTAGGACCAAAATACTCAAGAAAACTGTTTTACTGAATGTATATTAAGGGTCCAGAAACCTCTTTTCGAAGAATATATTTATATATATATATATATATATATATATATATATATATATAAATAGATATATATATATATATATATATATATATATATATATATATATATATATATATATCTGTATAGCGGTTCATATTGGCGCAAAAAACAGTGATGTAGGGAGTCATATCTGCTCCACTGCTTTCATATAGTCTCCAGGGCTTTCTTATAAGCTCCGCCAAAATGAAAGATTATTTTTATTGGCTGACGGATTTTTGTGGAAGGGGATATGATATGAATATGAAAATTCTGTTTGCTACTCCAAGGATATGACCTAGAAGCCAAACGAATAATAATAATGACAGAATTTATGAAGAGGGGAAATTGGCGGGAAGACATGATCTGTTTATTTGGATTTTTTGGATATTCAGAAAATGTTTTATTTAAGGGAGGGTTCGAAAAGAGTTTATTTTATCACATGAAGTATCAGAATTTCACAAATAACTTAATTTAATGTTAATCCTTTTAAGGTTAAAATAAAAAACATTGTCTAGCGGAAGCACCAAGAATTTATTTTTCGAGATATCGTTAGGGCCAGAGTACTTTCTAACTTGCCTGTGACAAATCAGTCAGAAAGAGATTAGCGAGAAGCAATTACAAAAGAAAACTCAACACATTCTTTAACATATCAAGGAACAAATATATTATAAATCTTCTATGGAACTAGGTTATGTTGATTTGTGTATACGAAGATATTACCATTTAACCAGTGTAGCTACTTCAAAAAATTGTACTTTATTTTTGCAATAATTGTACAAGATAAGAGTTTTATTACTATTGTATGGCCCGAAAAAAATTTGAAGGAGGCAAAAATATATAAAGTATCTATGAAAACTTGCCACTTTTTGCAAGTTTATAAAAATGAAGTCATTCTTAATTAATTTATCGAGTCAGCCGTTACTTAATGGAAATTCATTATCACTAGTACAATAAATAAACTATTTTTGTTTAGTAATTTCCACTAATTTATTTCAGTTTGACATCTGTTTCGACACCCTATGTGTTTTTTAAAAACCAACTCAAGACTGATATTAAAACTGAAATTTTTGGCAATAAAAATGTGTCTACCTACTTAACCCACGCAGACCTTAGATATAAAGTTTCAACAGTGGAGAGCCGTTTACGTCCCTTTGATCGTTCATTAAAATATTACGGTTTTTCCTCTTTTACTTCCTAGACTTTCCAAGTAATTTAGCTTGTACCTTTTATTGGCTGAGTGCAACATTTTAAATTCATTGCTAAAATTGTAATTTGTTTGTACTAAGTGTTTTGCATAATTAGAATCTGTTTTTTGTATAATATATGATGTTTTGTATTCTCTTATACGTTTCTAAAAAGATCTACCCGTTTGACCGATATATACTTTTTCACAAAAGCGAAGAATTACACATACGTAATATTAAACTTTGGATATGTCAAGGCTCCTATTGTTCAGGGATCGCTGTAATAATTTAGTTGAACGGAATACAAACTGAGTTTTTTTATATTCAGTCAAGTCACCTTGATCCCGTGGTTAGATGGCTGGTGACTCGAAAGGCTGAGAATCGGTTCCCGGGCGTTCGCACTTTTTTATTTCTATAAATTAAAACCTGCATTTTTATATATAATAATTAAGTAATATAGTTTATTGTGCTAGATCTAGTACAATTATACTGTGTGTGCCAACACTGTAATTAACTCATGCGTTTAACAATACATAAATATGAAGTAAAATCTATGAAAGCTTTCTTTAATCCTGGCAGAAATTTCTGTGGAGATGTTGGCTATTAGCGGGAGATGGCGATACCTATGATTTATTAGGAATATAATATAACACAAAGAGTACTCTTATCTTATTTAAAGCAATTTTTGTAGATTCTGGTTCTGGTGTTTTAGAGAAAGAAACTATACAGGGTGAATCAGCCAAGTGGCACCCCCATTTTATTTCTTAATCCATTCGGAAAAGGGGAAAATGTTATATACAAAAGTTTTTTGAATTTAAGCAAGCTATATTTTAACGGTATCATACAGAGCGGCAGAAAAACGCTGGGCATGGCCTCACCAGTGGCGAAGCTAAGGGGGCTCTATGTCTCCGCCGCCTCTTGTCCGTCTTTCCCGCCCAATGCTTTGTGGTCAGAAAATTTTTTGAGTGGGCACAACGTCGTATTTGTAAACCGGCGTAATGATTTTTTTTGTTTTAGTTGTCACTTGCCTTTGTAGGTGCCTCGTTTATTTTATTTAAAATGAAATTTAAGATAAAATTGGATTGTTTGTAGTCTTTCATACCGTCATTTATTTGTGTATTAGCACAACTAACCATTTTATATTTTTAATTTATAAATTTATCATATTACAGTGACGTATACCTATAACTGGGGTTTTGAGGGAGTTAACCCTTCCCTTATTTAAGCTAAAATAGTCTTTTGTCGAGATTTGTGGTTAAACCTCCCTCCCAGAGCCAGATACACTTAAAAATAAAATGAAGCAGGTAGGGACTTGTTTTGGCCATATCTGTTTAATAATTATAATGTTAATGTTATCTTATACTATAACACAAGGAATTTTGCCAGATTTATATATTATATAAACATTATCTCGAAAGCTTGCCTGGGATGCGAGTGAAATGAGTATTGCGATTTGACTATAATGTCCCCTCTTTAGAAAAACTCACTTATACTTATAAAGTGAAAAAAACATTGAATAATTAATACAATGCCATTTTAAGGCATTCTGCAAGGGAATTTCATATCAAAGTGTAAAAATGTTTACATATTTTTGTTGTTACGGAGCAATCAAGCAAGATCTTGGTAATAGGATATGGTGGAGGTTCCGGAAATGTGTTCTGGATTAATATAATAAAATTATTGAAATGTGGCTTAAATTGTACTAGAATATCCCAATGTAAAATTTGGATCATGCAGAAGATATCGGATACACGTCTTAATATAACATATTAAATAATTATTCCTCCTATTATTATGTATGTTTCAACAAAACTAGGTATATCACTATCAGTCCCCGATAGGAATGTTTAAAACTGTCACATTCATGGATATATCATGACACTGTGCCGACGCCATATTTTCGAAATAGTTTAAAGTATAATAGGTATATCGAGTGGCCCAAAAAAAGCTAAAAGCAGAAGAATTGTAATCTACAGGGCTTAATTTTTTTGTTTTGCATCAAAACATTTTCTAGTGTGAACTTCCATGTTTTTGTATTATAAGAAATGACGCTATCAATTCAGCACTTCATCTACCGGCTCAGTCCCATAAGTCGGTATACCGTATACGGCAGAAGCGCACATCATATAACAAAACTTATTTATTGTAAATTTAACAAATCTTGTTCTATATAAAACTTCATTTGATCTTTGTGACATTATGTATATGCACCTATGTATTTAACATAAATAAATCAGTTTTGAGATGTACTTATCTATCTTGGGGTAATGCCTTTCAGGGTGGACGAATGGTAGGTAGCTTATATTTGATAATTACATTTTTTGTTCCAGTGCTTTTGCTTAAGTTTTTTGAGAAAGATTTATGTACAACACAAATATCAGAAAGAGTTAGCATTATAGTAAAAGCACTTGGTGCGTTTTATTCATCTGGGCCATTATATCAACACATTTTTATTTACAAGACACTTTAAGTGCTTAAAGTCACAGGCGAAATATTTAAAGATTTCATAAAATTTTATATTTCTTTAGATGGAGAAGATACAGTTTTTGCTGTGTCAGATATAAGTAAGGTTACCACCCGTACTCTTTAAAGAGAACAGGTACTCTTTTTAGATTGAGATTATTAAGAACCCTTACTTTTTGCTTTTTACCCAAATGTCCTCTTTTTAGTTAAAAGAAATATAATAAAAAAATAAAGAAAATTTAAGACAACGAAAATAATTGTTCTCAGAATGCACTAAAATAATTGGCGTTAATAATAAATATTTGAGCAACCATTATTTATTTTTGAGTCACTACATTACGATATCGGAGTAACTCTAAAATGCGACATAACACGTTGGCTCTTAAACGATTATTGGAAAATAATTATTTTTTTAATTTAATTTTTGCTGAAAAACTGTAAGCTTTCCTATATTCTGTTATAAAACATAATTACATTTTTTTAAAAACCAACTGTTTTTTTTTAATAAACGACGACGTGTCCTTCACTAGGCTAATGAGGTTTCGGTGACCTACATTGACCTGTCACACCGCAGATATCATGTGATTTATGTGCAGTATTAGAATCGAGAATTTAAATTCACTCCAATATAAAGTATTGTCAAAGGACACGCTATTATGCAACGGCGAATGCACCGTAAAATTATAGCTTTCAAGGCAATCCTACAATCAAATAAATTAATTTGTATTCTTTTCTGTGACGCCTAACCTAGTGCAAACGGGAGGACTGCCGCCCTTCTCAAAAAGCATTAGACTTTTCAATAATACATAAAAACAATTAAAAAGTTTCCTTTTTAAATGTTAAATTACATTTTGTGAATTATTATAAAATTATCGTTCGTGAAATTCCGAGTAAGAAAATACACATTTATTTTGAAAAGTAAAGTAAAAAAATCTACTCTATATTTTGGTTTAGTGCTTTTAATAGTTCATCTTTAGTTTTTTAAGAAATGCCATCTAACTCTCAGCCGCATGTTGATTTCAGTAGCGAATTGCTTCATATCAATAATAATTTGCTTAAAGTAATTAGATGTAAAGACAATATTTTAGAAATGCAGAGGTTAAGACGAAATCATAATAATTTAATTGTATACATTTTCTAACATTTAACCAGGCAGCTGTTTCAGCTTTTACTGACTTATCAATATTTGAATTTCCATAAATGTGGAGTAAAGCTTACTTTTTATTGCAACTTTCTACAACTTGTTTGGTTAAAATGTTTTGATAGTATCTTATAAATTGGTATGTAGTATGTACTTGATACAACTTAGTAATTAATTTAGAACGATAGTGTTTCATACTGGTTTTGATATACATGAAATATTACGTATTGAACCCCGCCCCCACGCACGTCAATATTGTGCACAGTTTTATCCCTACAGTTAAAAGACGTGCCCAAAAAAAAACGGTTAGTTATTTTTTACATACTACAGTTTTATAAATTTATAATAAAAGAATCTACACAAATAACTTAAGTACAATTTAGCAGCTCATAACGGACGCCAAATGTCCCGATTTTTGACCGAAATATTAATTAGTTTAATGAGAGACACAACTAGAACTGGCATCTTTACCGAAATTCCTGTTATACTGTTGGTTGTTGTTATCAATACAGCAAGGACCACTTTTTTAGTCACAGCAAAAATTATGAGCTTAGACCCTCCCCCGTACCAAATTTCTAAATACGCCATTTGTATTATATGAAAGTAAAGATCTTTTTTTGAGCGTCAATTTTTCTCCCGAGGGTTATCGGCGCCCGCGTTACAGTTTAAAAATTTTAATGTAGGGTAGGGTGGTTAAATTTTTTGATTTTTTTACCATGGATTCCCTTATGTATTTAGAACACATATGTATATGGTTGCCTAAAGATCAACAGTTTCAACACAAAAATGTTTAAAACACAGTGAATCAGCTAATAGTATACAGTGAATCAGCTGCCTGAATGACAAAAATCAAGATTAGGTAAGTATTTGCTTTTCTCTCAAACTAAAAAATAAGTTTATATGAGAAACTTTATTTCATAAAAAAATAATAATATGGTACAAAATGTATGATAAAAGAAATAAATATACATCAAATCAATGTAACACAAAAAGAGTTGTTAACAACCACATTTAACGCATATTCAAAAACGAAAAACTAACTTAAAATTTATAATAAGACGTCTGTCGAACCACTGATTTTTTGTTTTGGAAGTAGAAATTTAATGTCTTCTTCTTTGACAAATACCGGGTAGGCGACGTCTGGCACTGTTGTGGTTCATTCTAAGAAAAATATTCCATATTGTCATTAACGGGCTCTAGTATTTTTGTACCGTAATAAACTCGCTTTTTTGTACAAAACAAAACTACGACATGGTCTTCTATTTCTGCTCTGCGTAGCATCGGATTCAAAACTTCTCTTTCAATTCAAACATCTTCATCTTCATCGTACCAACCATCATCATCGCTATTTTAGCATAACATTTTTTTTGAACAGCCGCCTGTCTATTTCTGTTGCGATAATGCTTTTACCTGATCTTCTCGCTTTTCTCTTATTGTTTCGAGGAGCAGCTTTAATTGGAGGTCTAAACTGATTCGGAGTTATTATTTTTTTAGACCAGTTAGAAGATCCTACAACATCACTGGTTGGTACTGCAGGAATGGTACAAAGAACAAATGTTGGATCGTTATTAACAGGAAGTAAAGTCTGTTTAGTAATAAATGAACTCCGGTCTGAAGCAGAACATGTCGGATCTTGTCGATCTGTCACAATATTTGGCCAAAAAATTATCATTACTGAAGATATCTCTATTAAATGGCACAATACCGGTTTTTCTAAAGGCCTTTGTTATATTTTCAATCGTCATGGATCTAACAAAAGCAGTTCCAATAAATTGACCAATATAATACATTGTTACTGGATAACCAGGGTGTAGCAAAAACCAAAATTAAGGAACCAGGTGGTATGTATTCCAATGCCCATCCTAGGGTTTACATTTTTTCTTGGATAAATTATAACGAAGGGCAACGCTTGACTCATATCACTTATTTTACAGCACGTAGGTTAGGTTAGGTTAAAAGTGAGTGGATCAAACCCACCCTCCACTGCGACTCTGTGGTCTATTTTGGCTCACCCCTATGTTTATACTTCCCCAAGCAACTCTAAATCCTCAATGAGTCTTAACATTGCATTTGGGGGTATTCTTCAAGTCCTCGGGCAGCAGGATATCTCTACCGAAAATAAAGAACCTGATCCTGGCACCTGCCGGACATTCACATAGCACATGGCTGGCTGTCTCGTCATCCTCCATACATAGGCGGCACTCGGATTCGTCTTCAAGCCCCATCCTGTGCATGTGATGTCTTAGACCATAATGGCCATGTACTTAATTCTGTTCATATTTAACAGACTTTCTGATATCCTCTTCTTCATAGGAAGGGGGATAATTGCCTTTGCATGGGACAGGCCTGGCAGTCCAAGCCAATAGAGATTTGCTTTTTCCTCAACCAAGTCCAAAATTGCGGGCTTGGCCGTTTCGTGGGTTATTCCTAAATCTGGTTCAGGTCCCACGAATCTTGTCTCTGCTCCTTTCTTTGCTAGAAGGTCCGCAGACTCATTTCCCTCCAAACCTGCATGTCCTGGTATCCAGATAAGAGCGATTTTATTGTCGCTCCCCAGACCAACTAGTGCCTTTTAGCAGTTCCAAAGTGTTTTGGATGTACAATGACTCGCTTCAAGTGCTTTAAGTGCCGCTTGACTATCCGAGAATATTTTTATTGTTTTATCTGTTGTTTGTTGATCCTGCCACATTCTGGCACACAATTCGATAGCATGGGTTTCTGCTTGGAATATTGAGGTGTTATTGCCCAGGCTTACTGACAGATCAACCTTCGGTCTTACCCCATGGATTCCAGCTCCTACAACTTTATTGGTTTTGAAGCCGTCTATGAATAGGCACAGCTCTCCTTTAAGTAGATCAGATTTATTCTGATCCCACTCCTCTCTCTGGGAAGATCACGAAGTAGGTTTGCTGTGCACTAACAGTTTTTGGTAGCAGGTCCGATGGCATTCCTAACATGTAATGGTTTTTCACAACTTTCAGCAGGTTATATGATTTTATGTGACTCGTGCTATCCACCATGCTGTTGGTAACATGGTGGAGTCTGAATGTTATCCTAGCTACTACAGCACGTAGTACACACGATGTCCTTTTCGCCACTGGTCTGTGTTGTGGTGTCCTTTTGGAGCAACTACCCGATGAAGTTTTTGCACTGTTGAAGTGCCAGTCTCATCCAAGTTGTATATGCGCGTTCCATCCGCAAACGACGGATTTCTCTCTATGACCTTTTCTAAGTTATCAAAAAAGACTTTAACATTATCTTTATTGAATGCTGTTGCTCAGGCCACCAGTCGATTCCAGTCAAATTATTTGTTTCCCAAGTTGCAAGCATTTTAATATTATTTATTTTCGCCATTTGACAGGCCACTTGACCACACTCTCTACCTGAAAGTTCGTAAAAGAGCAATGCACAATTTTTAAAATAGGTTTTGGGTATATTTTATTGAGCTTCCGAAAATACTCTATTGACATATTTCTCTGTCAATAGAGTAATTTCGAACTAAACGAAAGATCTTCCGTCAGGTGTGCTAAATGTCCTAAATAGAATTTTAGTTTTTTTTTTGGAAACTGTGCGGCTACTCTACTCTTTTCTTCATGGATTAATTCCAATACATTTTTCTATTTGGGCTTGAGTATGTTTACCAATTTTTCTGTCTACTTTTCTCCGAGGCATCCTGTAAATAGGTAAAATCATATTCGCATTCGCGGACATATATTTAATAAAACTTTTTTCTTGAAATGATCTAAATAAAAATTTTTGTAGAGTTTTCAGCAGTTTTGACTTCAACTAAAACTGGATCAGAGGTGCCAGAAGCATAGATCAAAACAGAATTTGTTTTTTTTTCTCGAAAACGACTTTTCTATTACAAAATAATTAGAGACATTTTTTGGTATTTTTACTTGCCCTAAACAATAAAGTCAGTAGTTTTTTAAAAAATAATTAATTGGCGAACCATTTTGTAAAGGAAATTAAGGATAGTTCCCATGTTTATATATACTTTTCGTCTTATTTTCTTACAAAGAATCTCCCTTTAAACGTTGGCGCCTATTTTTTTGAAGCAACCAGATATATTTATTTTGATTTTGTAATGAAACAGGAATTTAAAAAACTAAAGTTAAGTACATTGTTAAAGGGTTACCAATGACGGTCTAGTGAAATGCTAAAAAAATATTACTGAAAAAACTAATTACGCAATTTACCTGAAATTTTGCATAAAAATCATGTATTACGTACGAATGGAACAGAAAAAATTTGGGACCAATTCAAGACGCCGAAATAAAATGGCGGCAGAGTGAGTTGTTAAAAAAATTAAAACAACTTCCAATTTATCTAAAATTTTGCACAAAAATCAAGTTTTATATAGGAATGAACCAAATAAATTTTAGTATGAGTCCAACATGGTGCATCAAAATGGCGGCATATTTGAAAAATTAGTCTGAAAAAACTGACGATTACTTTTTAATTGGAAAACCCCATATTTTATTTCAGATATGTAGTAAGAAAAAACTAATTGCTTACTTCTAAAATATAAAAATAAATGAAAAATAAGTCTCTGATGTTTTACATTAGTACCAACAGTCGACTCTACAACCAACCCCCCCGACAACCCTGACCACTAGTAGTCTTCATTGTGACCTAGAGTATTATTTCTACTAGGATATAAGTTAATCAGTGTAGGATTCATAGAGAATACAATGTTTTTACCAAAAAAGGGATCCTCATTACATATTTCCATAAAAATTTCACACATCTCATCCTTAGATCTGGCTCATCGTAATTTAATTCAGGAACCAGTTGGATTTTAAATGGGTGCCATTTTTCTATATTTAATAGGATGTGAACGCTCAAAGCAGCAATCTCATGATGATCTAGAACAACTAGGGTTTCCATATCAGTTTTTTAAAACCCAGGACATTTAAGACCTAAAAGCCGGACGAAACCCGAACTCTTTTATAAAACTGATATAGTAGTATAAATTTTTAACTAAAACAATAAAACTATAAATTAACGTACTTACTTATTTATTTTGAGCAAAAGTAAAACTTAAATAAACATTTATTATTAAAAAAAAGACGGAACAAAAATAGGAACAAAAGATAGAACAGTGCAAAACATAGGAACAAAAAAAAATGATTTCATAAAAAAAAGGTGCCAAATTTCCTTATTTTATTTGATACTTTTCTGATTTCTGACTTTGATTTAGGACAGACATATTTTCAGGTGACAAAATAAAATCATAAAATTCACTGCAGGTCATATCATAATTAAAAATTGTCAATATAATCCCTTTTATTGAATCAAGGGTTAGCCTATTGCGTTCCTTTGTCCACTGGGCAGCAATTAATGAAAATATACGCTCAACATTTGCATTGTGTGCCGTGATGGAGAAAAAAAATTCGCATAGATTTAATAGTTCCGAAAATACTTCAATTGATACACAACTTTGAAAGTAAATAACCCACTTTTTATGAGCTGACAAATCATGCTGCTCTTCAGAAAAACTGTTAGTTATAAATTGTTTTAAGGAAAAGTATTGGTCAAAAAACTTTGCATCGTCAATATTGACGCCTTTTTCTAAAAGATAGTTTATGGATGGTAAAATGTCCACCTCCCAGTCTTTTGCCTCCAAATTATTTAAGTTCATCCACTTAAAACATTTAAGCTGTTCAAGAGGTTTTATCCAAATTTTGACATAATCGATAGCTTTTTCATACATACAAAATATATTTTTTCTAAATATATCGCACTCTGTTTCAAAACCTTCTTCTGAAGCTTTTTTTAAAATGTCACGGACTTTTAGTGGGATAAACCTAGTTTTTAATCTGTTAGTTAGGTTCTCAATAACATTTTCAAGAATGACTAGTACCTCGACAACGGAATTATCAGCGCGTTCAATACGTTCAATATTTTGGTGAAACACTGACATCAAAGAATGAACAAAATATAAATAAGCTTCAGAAAATAAATTTTCGAAAAATGATTTAATAATAAAGGGTGGAGTTTTTTCAGACAAAAAATACGACTTCAAAGCGTCAAACATCTTGAGCACTCTATCAATAGCCGGAAATAATGAAAGCCACCTAGTTTTGGAATGGTATAACAATTGCATGTAATTTGTGTCAATAAAATCACAAAATTGTTTTAAAGAGGCCACTCTAACTGTAAATATGTGAAAATAATTAAACAGCTTTAAAACTATACTTTCTATGTCAATTGGCAAGATGTCACAACTGGTCTGAACCGCATTATTTATGATATGAGCCGGACATCCAATGCCGATTAGATTATTATTTATTTTAGATTTTAATCTGCTAAAAACATTATTTTGACCAGCCCTGTTAATTCCACCAAAGTTGGTGTTACAATTATCACCAGAAAATGAAATGCACTTTGTAGTAAGTTTAAGTTTTTCCGAGTCTCCGATGTTTCGTTGTCTGAGCTACATATATCAACTAGTTTAATCTGTATTCCCCCTTTTTTAAAATCAAAATATTGAATTAATATAGGAAATATCTTAATTGCATTATGGTTACTGGCATCTGTAGAAATTCCAATAAACGAAATACCACTAATCTGATTTGTGATAGCTTTTACTGTTGACGGTCCGAGTACTCCATTTACTATGGCTTCAACTTTCGTATGGCCGCAAGTCACTGATTTTAAAATTGATGAGTCCTGATACATCTTCTTGTGGATCTTAGTTGTACAATCCATTGAATTAAATGACTGGTGATGTTTGACTGTATGATATGCTAGTGTTGCTTCAGCTGCCTTAACAAGTTTTTCATTATCTTTACTTGTTGCCTTAACAAAAACGTCTAGTTTGGATGTGCCTAAAATTATAATAAATATAATTTAGATTTTCTAACACCGTTAACTAGTTTTTTTTTTACTGACCTGCCTGACTTTTCAAGTTCTTTTTATGTTTTTCAGTAGCTATATGGTCCTCGATGTCTTTTTTGCCTTTGTGTGCAATGCTAAGATTTACACTGCATATCTTACACATTACTTCAAAACTCGACTTTCCCTTTTTAAAAGAAGGAAATGTATTAAGCATTTCATCCGAAACAACGCACTTTCGTTTTGGCATAATTAACTCTCAAAATAATATATTGATGTACTATGTAAAAGCACAAAACCCAAACCACAAAAAACCAAATGCACAGAATACACTGATTGGTCAAAACAAAACCGTTCGAGCCGTTCGGTTATAAAGGGGAATCCCCGAGTAAAATACAAACCAAAAACACTCGCATAGAGATGGGCGAAACGAAACGAAAACGCGCTTTGTAGAACTTCGTTGATATAGCGGATTTGGCCAATCTGTAATGTTGGTTGCGCGCCATCACGAGTTGTCGAAGGTCGAGTTAGTTGAGATTATATAAATTTATGAACTTTGCTGATGTAATGTTATACCTATTATTAAAACTATGATTTTCAACATTAACCCGGACATTTTTTGGAAATCCGCCCGGACGTCCCCGGACGCCTTAGAAACCCAAATATGTCCGGGCAAATCCGGGGGAGATGGAAACCCTAAGAACAACCCTACGGACGCTACTGTGGGAATTTCTTTACCACAGACAACAATATATTTATTTTTTTATTCTCCTGGCGGGCTGGACGGCCTGCCTTGGAAAGATCTTCTCACCGAACCCCTATTTTAAAAAATGCACCTTTTTGTTTTTTTTATTATTAGAAAAGACTCGTTAAATAACCCTACAATTTGTTGTTGCCCCAATAAAAACATGCAACTAAAAAGCACTTTTTCAAAATTCATATATTAATTTTCCGGAAAAGCTATATAAATGATTTTGCCACTGGTCTAGCCAGAAAAATTGTCAAACATTTTTAAACCTTTCAATTTCTTTTTAGAATATCTCTCCATGAAAATAAAAAACGACGCCTCAATAAAAAAAAACAACTCAAAAAAAAGCGTTTTGAAGTCTTTACCGTTAATTGAACTTTCGGGTATATATTTGGTTACGCCGTGTATGTATTATAAAAAGCATTTTTTACAAATTTGAATTGTTGTTAAAAGTGGCAACAGTGTAGAATGTCTGGATGGGAGATAAGTCGGCACCCTCTGAAGGTTTTGAATTATGAAGGGGACCGTTTTTCCCGGAAGTAAATTGGAATTGTGGACGGGCCGGGGTCAGTGTTGCCAGGTTATTACAATTGTAACAGATCTGTCACCTTTTGGAGAGATTTATTACTTTTTTACCTTCTGATGAAATCTATTACCTTTTTACGTAAGGCTCGAAACAAAAAGCTAATCTTAATAAGCAAAAAAAAATTGTTTATTTAGGAGAATTGCTGAATGACCGATCAATAAGAATTTGTTACCTTTCTTCAAAATCTATTACCTTTTCGAACGCCAATCTATTACCGTTTGTTAAAATGTTCTGGCAACACTGGCCGGGGTGCTTGGCGAGAAAGAGAGAGTGGGGCAGTGTGAACAGCCGAGATCTAGAAATATCTTTGTTTTTCGACTATTCACTTTTAATATTATAAAGTATAACTATATTCGTGGGTAAATGTCAATTTGTCAGTCAGTCAGTTTTTTATAAACCAGAAAAAAAAAGTTATAAGCATTTAGCACTTCTTAGGGACACGAAATGCCTAAGCAAATGTCGTAAATTTGCATAGAAATTACTAGAACAAGAAAATCTTTTAAGATAAGACTTACTACAAGTAGGACATTTGTGTTTCAAACGTAGTTAAGAGCCTATCAACATTTTATGGAGCTGCCTTAGTGACTTAAAAAATATACCTATACGGATTTACGGCTCAATACTTTTAGATCTGCATACCTTTATATATACGTAGATATGAGTAGGTACTCCTCTTAGAGGTGGGTCTAGTGTCAATTACGTGACACTAGTTCATTCGTTCTCGTTCGTAAAAAAATATAGTTCAAAAAACTAGTTCATTAGTTCACATAGAATTTTTGCAAACGGTTTTAATTTAAATAAGACGCAATTGTCCCTGGATTTCACAAGTTTTATAAAAAACTCATTAAATTAAACGGTAAATTCTCAAAAGTAACACATAATCTTATAATAAAGTCTACATATGTAAACAAGTTGCTATAAAACAAAACAACTAGCAATAAGCAAAATAGAACTGACTAAATAAAACTAAACGTAATTAGGTATTTGGCAAATAGATTCTAAACAAATATATAAGGAACTTAAAATTTACTATTTAAAAATAATATTTGCGAAACTTTTTTAGATTTTTGCTGTGATCTTTTTTCCGTTATAACTTGTCCCGCCGAAAAAAATCGTTTGACATTTATCCTTAGCTCAATTTCGTTCACGAAAAGAGAAAAAGACGCTGCTGTTTTTTTATTTCGTTTGCAATGACAACGAACTACTGAACGTGTCTTTCGAACCATCACGAGTAGTTCATTCGTTCACGAGAGAAACTAGTTCATTTGAACTAGTTCGTTCACGAACTACCCACCTATAACTCCTCTTGAGGACTCATAACTGATGAGTACGGTACCGTCAAACAATGGAGCGGCGATATATCTCTTGAACAGCTTCGACATCAAATTTTAAAAATCGGTAAATTTTTTTTCACCCGCAACATCCCTCGTAATATATCTTGCCTTATATATTAGGAATATAAGTGTGGCCCAATTTCCGCATATAGTCATTTAGTAATATATATATATATATATTTTCTCCATACATTTTTATTATATATATGTTAAATGTTATAAATCATATATACCCAAATATTCGGTATATAATATATAAAAGTTAATATATATATAGTTTATATATATATATATATATATATATATATATATATATACATGTATTTTTTTATATATATATATATATATATAATATCCTATATACTTGGAAGGTTCATTTTTCACGATTATACAATATATATATATATATCGCCATCCTGATATATATATATAATATATACCAGTTTGTCTCTATATCACTCATAATTCTATATAAAATATAAAATATATCGTAATTATATATATATATATATATAACAATATATATATACTTATATATATATATATATATATATATATATATGATATATACAATGTCAGCTTTGATAAAATATATATATATATATATATATATATTATATATATATATATATATATATCTTATATACCAGGTAACATATATATATATATATATATATATAAACTTTTATGCTATATATATATATATATTATATATTAAAAATATATATATATATATATATTAGTTTTTAATTAAAAACACTTTAATCCAAATAGGCTGATACCAACAAAAATAATTTACCTATTTTTGTAGATGCCTGACACATCGCATTTATATATTTATTTTTGTTCTTTATAGATTTGACAAAAATGGAAATACCTATAATTTATATCTATAGATGCTTGTCAAATTTCCATGTCTTTTAATCTCTTCTCAAGCTACACTCTCGTCTCGATATACTTTCGAGATAACTTTTGTTTTCGTGGCATCTCTAGCACAAAATTTGAAATCAATCCATTAAGTAGCTTTTCAGGCTAAATTTTTAAATATTTTATTATTACACCATGTTTTGCCATATTGGATTTTACCAAAATTACCAGTTGATTCTAAACTAATATTGCAATTTTTAACATTTTTAAAAATTCGGATATTTTTGTTTCGTAATTAGGCTGTACCTACAACACATAAAAATTCCAATTTTTATTGAAAACCCAATTTAATAATTTTTTGAATTTTTTACATGGTTCAAAAAACGAAAATGTACATTAAACGGGCCATGAATTTTAATCAGTTAAAGTTAAAATTTAAGGCCATAGGATTTTATAGCTGGGATGTTTAATATAAATAAATCAAAATCAAACGAATAACTGCAAATAATACAGGGTGTTCCATAAAATTCTAGACAAACTTTGCTGTGGCTGTTCAGGTTCACCTGTTTTTGGAAGGGGCGCACAGAGGTCATTTTATCAATTTTAGTAATTAATAAATACAAAAATTGATAATTGTCAAATGCCATTAGTAGGCGACAGGGTCGCGCGCATCTGACAATAGTATAACAAAAAACATGCTTTTTTCCATGTCTTTTAAAAAGCTCCTGTCGATATACTTTCAATGATACGCTAATACATTTTTATTTTATTTTGGGGTAAGTACTATACATTTTTTCTAGGTTTATTAATTGTTCTTTACACTAATTGCAATTTAACATTTTTAAAAAGTAATTAATTTTAATTTTTTATTTTTGCTACTGGTCAAAAAACAGTTGGAATTATAAATTGATTTTGAAAATAAATCAAAAAACTAAACTTAATTGTTTTTTAAAAGTTTGCAGATAATAACAAAAAACACTTTTTTTAAATATATTATTAAAAATTTCAAGAACAGCTGTATTTTTCTTGGCTAAAAACTATAGTAAAGTTAAATATATTATTAAAAATTTCAACAGTTAAAAACTGGTTAAAATGCCAAAGAATGTTAAAAACATTTGAAAAAAAGCATCATCATTGGCTTAATGAAAATCTTGTGATATTTAAAGACGAGGGTAATAACAATTCCACATTACGTAAAAAAGGCCGTCCTAAAAAACAGTTTAGCGAGCTTAGCAATCAAAGTAAAAGAAAGAGATACTACCTCTACTTCAAAATTATTCAAAAGATGAGTTGACTTTTGCTACCCGTAAAAGCTTTGAAACTGCTGGACAACGAAATGCTTCAAAGGTGCTTAAAAGCATTTCTGATGGATCTCTCAACTGCGCAAAGCAAACAAAAAATTTACTTCAACCATCAGGTCAAATTCAACAACCAATAAGTATACTGCCGAGGAAGCACTCACTTTTTGTAGATGGCCGATTTACAAAAAAAAAACATATACACTAATACAGCAAGGAGCGAACGCTAAATTCGCAAATATTTATCCGAACTATAATATTATCCTAGATGCAAAAAAAAGTGTTACCCCTCTGAGGATCAAATTACTATTACAGACATTAGTGCCGAGGTGAAGTTACAAGGACTTTCAGACCACACTGCTAAAAGAATAGTGGAAGCACAATTTCAAGTTTTTGAAGAGTTTTCAACGAGCGATTTAACAAACATCATGCTTTCGTACAAATGGGGTTGTGATGGGAGTGGAGGGCATTCAACCTACAAACAGGCATTCACTCCAGGAGAGGAAGGCATTTTAAAAACAGACTCCAATTTGTTTTCGATATGTCTCGTTCCATTACAAATGAGTTGTAACAACCTAATATTATGGCAAAATGCACGCCCCTCATCAACCAGGTTCTGTAGGCCAATTAAACTTATATTTGCAAAGGAAACGACCGAATTGACACGGAGTGAAATAAATAATATTAAAAACCAAATAGAAAATATTCAGCCAACTATATGCCAATTAAAGAATTTTCAAATAACTGTTTATCATAGTTTTAAATTAACAATGCTCGATGGAAAGACGTTTGGAGTAATCAGCAATTCATCGAGCCAAACTTGTGGAATTTGTAAAGCAACTCCAAAAATTATGAATGACCTTAAAAAAATTTCATTGCTTACACTAAATACGGATATGTTCGATTACGGTATGTCAAATCTCCACGCGTGGATTAGATGTCTGGAATGCTGTTTACATATATCCTACAGACTTGACCTAAAAAGTGGCAAATAAAAACTGAATCTGATAAACTGCAAGTAAAGCAAAGAAAAGAATATATTATTAAGAGATTAAAAGATGAGTTATGTCTATTAGTTGATGTTCCCAAACAAGGGTATGGAAGTACTAACGATGGGAACTCAGCACGTAGATTTTTTCGTCATTATTCTTCTTCTGCTTCCATAAATGTCCTGGACGAAAACTTTGTAAAAAATCTATTTATAATACTAACAACAATATCATGCGGATATAATATTAACATAGATTCATTTACCAAATTTTGTAATGCTACTGCCAACATGTATGTAAATCTATACCATTGGTATTACATGCCTGAAAGCCTCCATCGTTTATTAATTCACGGACCTGATATAGTCAAAAATACTTCACTTCCAATAGGAATGTTTTTCTGAGGAAGCCTTGGAGTCCCGTAATAAAGACTTCAGAAATTATCGGGAGTTTCACTCAAGAAAAATTTTCGCGGGAAGCAACTATGAGAGACATATTTAATGGCCTATTAATATCATCAGATCCCTTAATATCGTCATTATCAAAATGTATAGGAAACCGTTCAAATAAACAACCTTTATGCCAAGATGTTCTTAATTTGTTGATTGAACCACATACTATAGATAATAATATTGTTGATACTGTTGATAGTGAGGATATTATGGATTCTGATGAGGAATAATAATTATTGTCTTTATAAGATATTTTTCCCAAGTGGTTAGGTTTAGCTTGTTATTAGGTGACATTAACAATATTATTTCTTTGGTTGTTAATTTGTTGTTGTTTAATGTCTTAAATTTTAATGTTTTAAAATTTATAAAATTTCTTTTGTTTCTGTTAAGTTTGATGATTTTTTATAAAATAAAATATATTTAAGCCTAACTTATAAAATATATTGGTTAATTTATATTTTTCTTTTTGTTTTGTTATCGTTATATAATTTAGATAAGGAACAACATTTTTTAAAACATCAGGATGTTTTAAAACAAATTCTACTCAGAAAAAATTGTGTTTGTGTCAAAGTTGTAATTTTATTTTTTTTAGTCTTAATAATAATACGTAAAAATAGTGAAAACATAATATATTTTTAAATAAAAAATGCGATAAAAATACATAATTTAAAAAAAAAATTAAATTAAAATTTTGACAAATTATATCACAAATATTTTTGTCACCCTTATAAATAGGTAGAATATTTACAAAAATGCTTAATTTTTAAGTTAGGATAAAAAAAAATGTCGCATATCTTGTTTCGATTTTTTATTCCCTAGAAGTAATAAAATTACTCTCTGTGGGGCGGTCGGATAGTAGATATATCTTTGAGAAGTTTTTTTAAGAATAATTTAACTGTAAAATATGGAGTCATTATAATTACAGTTCGAAATGGCGGTAATTTGTTAATGAAACAGAACATAAAAAAATATAAATGTATATTTACGGGGTGTTTTATAAAGGAAAAACACCCTGTAAATAAGAAAGTACAATATTTAGCACCCATGTCCTTAAGAAAACATTATTAAGAACCATGTGAGGTATAAAATACCTCAAGTTTATAAGAATGTTTGTTCCCCATATTTTTTAGGTGTTGAAAAATGTACTAATGGCCGTTTCAATTGTGTAATGTTTATGTCTCTATAATTTGAGGATAAATTAGGTTTACAAAGGCCTTTCAAAAGATGTAAAAATCCAGGACATAGGGTAACAAAGAAGGGCACCTAATAATATAAATATTTTATCAATTTTAAACAAAATACCGATAATAAATATTTTAATTGTGAAAAAAAAAATTGCAAAATCACTTATACAACCGCATTTCAACTTGCAACTGAGTACCTATAAAGTTGTATAAAAGGACTGTACTATAATAAAGTATTTACCTTACCTTTTACCTCCTGTGTATTAGCACTATATTAGGTAGGTGGCATAAACTAACGTTTAAATGAAAATACAAACTAAATAATAAAAACTAAACATATTATTATGGAGGAACAAGTAAAACTTTGGTTTAGTATAGGTATTATAATAATTGAATAAAAATGAACGTAACAAATAATATTTTCAATGAGTAAAAAAAATTAAAATTTGAATCACTTAACCCATAACGGCATTGCAGCATTTTGACAAAGTCACTATAAAATATATCAACCTTAGGTATTAGCTCGAAAACGACATACAAACTAGATAAAAAAAACTAAATCAAACAATATTACGAAGGAACAAATAATATTTTTGGTGTAGTAAACCTATTATTATCAATAATGTATCAGTTTATTTCATATTTTATTAATTTTAACAAAATAAATGCAATAAATAATATTTTCAGTAGGCAAAATAAAAGAAAATTTGAAAATCACTTAACACACAACTAAGTTATAATAAAATATTTACATTTTACCTCATAGTTCTTAGATATTACTAACTCACAAGTTATTCAGATAAATACAAATAGCAGAAACCACAGAATGTCGCTCTTTAAGTGCATTTTCATCATTATTTCGACAGACAGCAGATGTCATAACGCAACAAAACGATGTTGCTGGAAGTCATTAAAAATAATAAAATTGTATTTTATGCTATGTTATTTCAGAAGAAAATAAGAATTGCCAAAATCCAGAACAAAATGCGTCCTTCTCGGGAGATCGGAACGATGAAGGACAAATACGGTAAAATTACTCAAATCTACTAAACACACATGCATCACAAAGGAGCATTTATCTTGTAATAGAGTTTGCAAATTTTATTTTTTTATCTTGACTAGTTCAAATAATAAATTGAATATGTGTTAACTAAGTATAAGTATATTAATAATAGGTTATAGATGTGGGCATCTAAGTTTTAATTTTTGCGTTACAATCCACACTTACTTTACAGTTTTCTTTATTGTAAATAACGTCAATTTGATAATTAATATTTTTGAAATTATGAGAACAAAAAAAAGGAACATTTATCAAACACCTATTATCAGTCTTTGGGGAATTATTATGAAAAATCATATGAATCTGGCATAACAGTAATCGCATAGTGTTTCTAGAATTTTATGAAACACCCAATATTATTTTATTTTCAATTAGGTATAATATTAAAGTTGAATCTATTGACAATATGCATTCAATAATAATTAAAATATGTCAATTTCACTGGTTATTTGAATATGCTAGCTACAAACTGATTAGATCTAGATTTTCAGATAATGCAATAAGTTTATAAAACTAATGTATTAAAATTCATGGCCACTGTAATGTTAGCTATTTTAACTTACATTAATTAATTTTGACAAACATATCACAAATCCAGTGAAATCTGACTGTTTTTTAAGTGTATTAAATCGTTTAGTAAAAAATGCAATTTCAGTACGTCTCTTAGGTGCAGTCGAATATGAAACAAAAATTTTTTGGATTCTGAAAGTTTATTTTTATATTTTCATTTCAGAAACTAGCCGTATGATTTAGTTTTGATCAGGGAATCGAGAACTATAACATATTAAATTTTTAGAGAAATTGACTGAAAGCAATTTTCCATAAGAACAGTGAGGGTCCTTTTTTATAACTACGGCTAAGCCTATATTTTTCCCTTCATAAATACTGAAGTTAATCCTTTTATATTCACCAAAATTGCACAGCCCTGGCTAAAAAGCAGCAGCCCTGGTAAATTTCAGGCTTTGTCCTATACTATACAGCTAGCTAGAAAAAGAAAATAACTCTAACTCTAACTAACTAATAAAAATTTGCTCAAAAATCAATTTATGCAAGAAATCAATAATATTACATCTATAAAGGACGCAATTATCCATTCTAAAAACATTGCTAATTTTCCTGGCTTTCCTTATCCATTCTACCAAGAAGTTCGGCGAATTCCTTGAGAGGTAAAAATATCGCATTTTTTGTCTGTACATTTAACACCTTCTTCACTACTTCGGAGAAACGAGAACCCTATTCTGAAATATTAGGCTATGTTTGGTTTAAACCTTAGAGTAAGAATTCTTACTCTAAGGTTTAAACCAAACATTATAATTCTGGATAGTGGCAGTTAGCCCTCTACGTATTTAGCATAATTTATATAGAGTTTATTTTGGTCCTCAGTAGTTTCCAACAATTTCAGAATAGAAAAAATATTATTTTAAAGAAATAGTAATTTGATTATATTCGAAATGATCATTGTAATATATAATACAGAGCGTTTTAAATAAGTTTTAATTAGGTACCAGTTCAATTTAACAAATTTTAGCTTCTTGGCAATTATTTTACCTAATTGTTTTATTGTTTTGTTTAAATTTATGATACTATTTGGATTAGTCCTTTAACCGATCAAGTTGAAATTTTACAGAAAAGTTTAGCTTGGTGAACTACTTTTGTTCTACTTTTGACTTGTTATAAGACTTTTTCCCGTTATGTTGAATATTTTATACCTAATAGAAATAGGAAGAGAAGATACCTTAAAAGCTATAAAGCCGAAAATATCATTCTGGTTACTGAAATCGATAAAAAGTTGCGAAAAATTAATTTTTGTAAAGAAAAATTTCTAAACATTTCCTAATTGCAGGGTCGCCAGTGCCGGATTAAGCGCTAGTGGTACCCAGGTTCCAAACTTTTTTGGAGCCCCCCATCATTTTATGGAAAATAGATACTTACAATTGTGTCGGCCTGTCTGTTCCTGGCATAGCTTAAAAAGTACTTACCTACCCGATTGACTTCAAACTTTGGCCGATAATTCAGGGACGTATGCGGACGACCTAGTAATATTTTGATAAAAATCAAATATAGCGGCCTAGCGAAACGTCAAAAAAATGATTACTAAAAACACTAATTATCCAATTCACCTCAAATTATGCATGAAAATCAAGTGTTACGTAGAAGTGAACTGGCAGCATTTTGGCATGAATCCAAGATTGCAAAACAAAACGTACCTATATGTATGAATCCAAAATAGCGTAACAAAAGTACTAACAAATGTTTTACTTCTTAGATCAATTTCAAATTTTATGCAAGATTATAGTGTGATATAAACTAGTAAAGCTGTGGCACGAATTTAAGATAAATATTGTTTTTAATCAATTGATTTTAAATTTTAAATAAATGTAAAACAAAAGGGGAGCCGCATAAATGTAATTAAAGTTACTAAATGACTTTGTACCGAACTAAATTGAGTCATACTTTACTATTCTTCATAAAGGGTAAAATTCATACAGAGGGAAGGTAAATACTCATACCGATTTTTTTTTATATTGCGAAAAATAATAATAGAAATAAATTACTGGTTCTTCATTTAGCGAATCTAATCAGTTTTTATGCATAAAAGTAAACTATTTCATAAATATGTTTTCTCTCTTTTGAGGTTTGGGAAAGACCTATCCCATAACTGCTCTCAATTTTTTTTACAATACGTATCAAATGTAGTTATTTTTACGTCCCCTTATCTTAACAGCCAGTATACCTGTTATTATTGGTACCCTATACTAAGGCTGTATAGGAGAAGTATTAGAATCGCAAATATTTTTAAAAAATATAAAGGGGCTCAACACACGTTTTAGAGCTGGTTTTAGAGACCCTAGAATTAGAAAAACATATTTTTAGAAAAAAATTATGACGTCTATACGTGTGTGTGTGGGTAAATCTAAAAAAATATCATATTCAAAAAATACATAAAGCTACTACAGTCCAAATGAAAACAGAAATAGCTGGGATACATATTCTGAATAATAAAATATTTTTAATAATTGTCATTTTATTCTATTTGAATTTTATTCTAGATGAAACTGAACTTCAGCAAATATAATAGTTAACTACTAAATATTGTTCCGTATCTTTGTTCCTGTTTTTTTTTAAAGCTAATTTACAGAATTTGTTAACTTTTGGAAACAATAAATCCAATTGTATTTTTATTATTAGAATACTATGATTTTATTGAAAGGAAAGTATTGCAATAGTAAAAAATCATGCTCGCGATCTTTACAGATTTTCCCGTTTGATAAAAATCCAATACGGTGGACCAAAATGGAGGCTTAGTGAAGTGTTAAAAAAATTAAATATTATTAAAAACTTATTTATCCAGTTTACCCCAACTTTTGCACAAAATTAAGTGATGCATAAAACTAAACTGGTAATATTTTGGTACGATTCCGAGATGGCAAAACATAATAAAATATTTTTAAAAATCGGTAAATTTTCTTTACCCGGAACCTCCCTCGTGATTTTTTCTATTGGTTACGAATAGTAAAGTGTGACCCAATTTAGTTCAGTACATAGCCACAGTACATATAATGTTATATCTTTTCATTTTTATTGCGCGCCATTTTGTTCCATCATATTGGATTCCTACCAATATTTTACCTTTTTTTACCTATGCCACACTTGACTTTAAAATAAATGCAATAAGTAGTTTATACATTGATACGTACAGGGATTTTGCTACGTCATGTTGAATTCGTACCAGTTTATCCCGTTTTCTCATCTAATTTTTCTGCCAAACTTAAAGTCAATTGAACAAGATTTCTTTACGTTAATTTTTTAAAATTTTATTGTGCCATCTTAAATTGAAACCCATATTATTAGTCTTTATCTCCTCCGTTAGTTCGCCGATATTTCCTAACCCCAAAAAATATACCACTCTAACAACAAGAAGATCGTTAACGAAAACCATTTAGAAACTTGATATCAGGAAAATATCTGCCAACTAACGGAGTAGATAAAGACTGATAATATGGGTTTCTTGCATTATATAGGATCTAAATATGTGTCTTGAGGATATAACAATTAAGTTGCTAAACGTCGACAATTTAAAAAAAGACTTGATTTTTTACTGGATATTAACCCCAAATAATACACCATTCTAAAAAAATGTTTTTAATATTGTTCCGCCATATTGGATTTTTACCAAAATATTACCAGGTCATCCCTATATGGTCAAAATTTGAATTCAATCGGGTAGTATTTAAGCTATGTCGCGAACTGACAGACCGGCAGACAGACCGACGGGATTGATAAAACATTTTTCGCATCTAGCGACGCTAAGGAGTGGAGGTATGTAAAACCTTAGAGGTTGACTTTTTCACCATTACAAAGTTTTACTAGTTGAGCTCTATACAACAAGTAGGCACACAATTTGAAATCAATCCATTAAGTAGTTTTTTCAAGCTGAATTTTCAAATATTAAACCACCATTTTGTTCCGCTATGTAGGATTCGCAACAAAATTATACCAGTTGATTTTAACAAAATACTTGATGTTTATGCACAATTTGAAATAAACATTTCGTTTTGCCATACTGGATTTTTACCAAAATATTACCAGATCATCCCCATATGACTCTTAATTTTTGGTCATAATTTGAAATCAATCGGATTAATTATATAGTAAGCTATGCCGCGAACTGACAGACGGGCAGACTGATATCTCATGTTTTGAATTTTGTCTGTATCTTTATGACCAGAGGAGAAATACAGGGTTTTGTCAAAACTTGAAAATGATTTTTTGAATTTTTGGGCTTCCCTCGTAAAACGGAGTACACATTTTGTATTACGCCTAAACCGAAAAGCTATTTTGTAAATATCAATTATCCACTTTAAAGCAATTCTTGCAGCTCCAAATTTTATTCTCTTTATACAAATGCAGAATTTATAAAACGATTATTACAAAAGCATAAGCTAGAAAAACTAAAAGCTAATGTTTAGTTCGATCCAGTGGCGTATGGGGAGCCAGGGAGCCCTTAGCTGCATTCGCGCACTTTCCTTTTCTGCTCTTCCCGCTTCCTTTAGGTAGCACCCTGGCGCCCATATTATTGACGCCGCCCTAACACCCGGCTACGCGAACTGGTTGTTTGACCCCGAACCCTCTACAATGCCTCGTAGCAACTAGGCATACTAGAGACAAGGGTGTTTATATGTGTGTAAGGGATTATTAGTTTATTTTTGTATTGTTTATAATTTGTCTGACAATATATTTGAACTTTTTGATATACTCTGTATTTAATTTTTTTTTAATATCTGCTATAGTACATTATCTATACACCTAGGCTTTATATTTGTTTATGCGTAAATTCTTAGTCCACGGTCACTTAAAAATTGTAACAAATAATTTTTGTATTTTTTGCACCTGTTTAAATATTCTAAAATTTTGAGCTAAAAACATATAAGTACAACTTTGCATCTTAACAAATTCACATTAAAACAATTAGTAGGCAAAGATACTAGATAGGTATCAGCTGCCAAAAGGCGTTTTTCCTTTCTTTAAGAAATAAAAATAACTGCCTCATTAAATTTACCTAAAATTATTGAATGTCTGCTTCGATCGTTGCTTACTGTATTATTATCGTCTTCGCTTTACTTCTCAGAAATAACTTCATTTCATATCATAGGATATTTTTTGCATTCCGTCAAAATGTACTCTTTCTGTTTTAAAAACTTCTGGTCACCCTAGATACCTTTCTAACGGATTTAGGCAGATCATAATATGTAGGTATATCCATCACCCATCAGTACATCACTAAGCAATTTAAATATTTTTCTAAAGGCTAAAAGAAATTATTCCATTTTTATTATTAACATTAAAATTGAGAACTCAAAACAAATGGCAACACTGTCGGACCCAGACCATTAAAATTATTTCTTCTTAAAACATAAGTGGACTAAATTCCTGGAAAATTCAATGCTCTAAAATAACTTTTTTATAACAAGCAGCGTTGCCAGACGCTTGATAATTATCAGACTGATTCTTATAATTTTGATATATTTTTTATAACAACAAAATTAAATTGAGATTCTAGGTACCTATTTGTTGAAAATTATTTACTTTTTCACCGTCTTAATTATTTATTTAATTGAATATTACACAAATATGAATTTTAGTTTAACGCAAAAGATTTCATTCATAATTACTTGATCATTAATATTTTATTTGATAATATTTTGCAGGTGCATAATCCCCCCCCCCCACGAATATCTAAAATTAGTTTGTTTTTTTTTTACATAATTCCCATTACTGCCCCCCCCCCCCCCCCCCCCCCCCCCCCCCCACACACACACACACACACACACACACACATAATATTGCGGAGAGCATTTATGTAAATGTAAAAAATGAAGATGAGAATATCCCAAACAAAAAATGATTCCGATGATGTTTTCCTAAATATGACAACGTAGACAAAGTGGTGGCCAAACCTAGGAACGTACATTTAAATATTAAAATATAAATTAAAGTAATTGTTATCTATGTAAGCCGCATTTTCTTGCATTGAGAGGTCCCAAAATATTTTAACCAAACCAGTTGGAGAAAGTCGAAAAAAATTTTTAAAATGCTTTGATCCACATTTATGGACATTTAAATATTGATAATTCAGTAGAATCTGAAGCAGCCGTCTAGTTTTTCTTAGGTTCTCAGTTTCTAAAACGTTATCGTTAAATCCGGTGTTGTCTTATTATTGATATGGAGGAATCGGCTAATGAAATCAAAATCGATGTTTAAGTTGGAAAAATAAAAATGAGCTATTAAAAACACTAAACAAAAATACAATTTCTGCAGTCGTTGAGTAAAATAACTACCGTTTTTTTTTAAATTTGTCTAAAAAATAGAAATCTAAAAAAAACGTAATAGTTTTCTACATAGGTATAATAACTAAAACTACACATTCTGAATTTATTAAATTATCTATGTTTTATTGTCTTTTACTTTTTTTATTGGTGGCTAACTGACATATATGAAAGTAAGAATACAAAAATTCAATAAAATAGATAGAATACCAACAACGAAACAAAATATATATATATATATATATATATATATATATATATATATATATATATATATAGAAAGTTACTATGTTTTGTAGGTGTTTCTCAAAAGATGATCCAGTAAGGCTGTCTATTATTGATGTAATCTAGAAATTTTGTTGGTCATTTGTTGTAAGCGAATTTGTTGATAAAGATTTTTCTATTTCAAGTTGTTCCAGATGCAAAGGTTTACCTTTATTATTTTGGGGTAATCATATTAAATTATCAGTGCCTTTGTTGCTTTTCTGTATACAGTGAAACCTCCCTTAACGGACACTTCCGAACAATGGACACCTCTGCTGAACGGACAATTTTGAAGTCACTGACCGTCAGTATATGTATTCCTGTGTATTAAACCCTCGTGACAACGGACACTCTCAACAATGGACACGGACAGTAAAATTTGGAACATTTTTAATAAAAACAGTAAAATTTACCTCCTCAGAACGGACAGATGTTCAGATAATTTTTGAAAAACCCATATTTAATGCCGGTATTTTTATTGCACATTATGGACAATATTTAGACCTATGCTAATAAGCGGCGCGGCGCCTACCTATTGTTAATAGCAGTAGTTTAACAATAGACTGGCTTGTAGGTAAATTGCATTGAATTGCATAATAAATAGATTACCTTATTTTCATAAAATGTAGTCTTCATCAGTAGAATCTTCGTTTTGATGTTACTCTAGTGCGATCAATATGTCTTCAAACAAAAGAAAGTTTTTGAGTCTTCAAGAAAAAGTAGAAATAATCCAGTACGTGAAAAAAAAACAAACTTAGTGTTAGAGTATTAGCCGAAAAATTATGTGTAGGAAAATCTCAAATTGGTGATATTTTGAGACACAACATGAAAGAGAAAAAGAAATTTGCGAAAACTGAGGGTGCTGCCATAGACCCAATTGTCTACGACTGGTCTTGAAAAAAGTACGCTCCAAAAACATTCCAATATCCCGTACAATAATAAAGGAAAAAGTACAAGAAATTGCGAAGAATCTAGAAGTTGATGGTTTTAAAGGATCAAATGGATGGTTGAGAAGTTCTGTCAACGTCATAATATATCTTTCAAATCCATCTGTGACGAAGCAGCGGCTGTAGACTTGATTCGGGATGATTGGCGGGCGAAATTATGTGCTATTATCAAAAACTACACACCGAGAGACATTTATAACGTCGATGAAACGGGACTCTTTTTCCGCGCCTTACAAATAAAACGTTTTCTTGAAAAGGCGAAACATGTGCTGGCGGGAAGGCGTCCAAGGAGAGACTCGCTATTTTACTTTGCTCCGTTATGAATGGAGAAAATGAAAATGCACTGGTGATTGGAAAAAGTAAAAAAACCCGTTGTTTTAGAGGATCAAGCGTGGAAAAATTGCTGGTACTATAACAAGAAATCATGGATGACAAGGGATATAATGTCGGATTGGTTGATGAAATTTGACCGAAAAATGCAAAGGCAAAACATTGGACCAGGGCGTGATTCAAAATTTTTAAAACCACTACAGAAAGTTTTTAATCAAGCGACTTTTGTCATCCATGAGTATTCTGACTCTACGGAACAATTGCAGAAATGCCTTCATTTGGATTGTTACTGCATAGAAAAAAGTCGAATCCAAGACCATCAATAACTACTTCGGCAAAGCTTGGTTCGGGGAAATTCTCGACGAAAACGTTGACTACAATAGTGAAGATGATGTGCCATTATCGGAATTATGTAGAAATATCAGTGAATTTCAAAATAGTGAGAACGGTCAGATTTCATCTGACAGTGATGATGAAGAAATCATTTCTTCCAATATTAAGGACATTAAGAAAGCATATAAAATGTTAAGAGATATTGAAAACTTTTGTATGTTATCTGGAGATTCTGTTTTAGAGAAAAAAATCTCAGTAGTTGCGTCTAAAATGGAATCTCAAATTATTAAAAATAAATTAACTAGTTTAAGACAAACAACACTTGATAATTTTTGTTAAATAGAAACTTTTTATAAAGTAGAACTGTATCAAACTGTATATGTAGGTAGTATAATATTTTATATTAGGTAGTACATTTTTATTGTATGCATATGTGTATGTAAAAGATGTTGGTGTATATGTAGTAACAATTGTATTAATAATTTGTACCAAACATATTATTTTTTTACTTAAAAAATAAAATATTTTTTTTTTAATAAAATAACATTGGTATTTAATTTGCTCACTCCCCACAACGGACATCTCTATACAACGGACAGTTTTTGTGGCACGGCTACTGTCCATTGTTGAGAGGTTTCACTGTATGTTAAATTTAAGTTGATTGTTGCTTCTTTTTATATTTATATCTCAAAAATTAATCTCTTGTTGTCTTCTAGTTTTATTGTAAATCGTTTTTTTTATATAATATATTTAGAACGTCCAGAAATTGAAATAGTCTCCTTTCTATACTATATCCTATATCCCATATACAGAACACATCATTGGCAGAACGAGCCCAATATCCAATAGATAACATCCGATTTTAAATTTATGTGCTATTAAAAAAATGTGACATACAAATTTCCGCAAATAAAGACAGATATCCCATTGGTAGAACTTCATTTTTTTTACTAACAAACAATTTTAGCAAATTGTAAGTTTAAATACCGTTTGTCTGACGAAGATAGATTATTACCGAAACGTATATCACAAGTAGTGAATAAAAATGAAAAATCTAAAACAGTTTAAAGTGTGTTATTTACATTAATTGAAAAATGTCTGATTTTCACCGCAAATGCATCGGTTGTAATTCCTAATGGGGATGGACAATTTTTAAATTAATATAAGCATAATCTACCCAGGACATGCCTGTCGGGGGTGCAAATGGCGCAAGGCATAAAATTTGTATAATTTAAAACTTCTAATGCATATTATTATAAAATTTTACTGCATATATAAAAATACAGGGTTTTTGGTTATATTGGCAGCCCTCATTAACCTTTTCATAGATATATAGTTATATATCTATTCAAAAAACTTAAATACAAAAGTTCCTTAAAATTGAAATTTTTATGAATGTAGTTCGCAGATACCTGGACAGGGGTTTGATTTTTTTGAATTCAACATCAAACCTTTATATTGTCCCTAGCCTTTTGCTAATTACAAATTAGCCAGATGTAATATCGCTATCTTTAATTAAAGACTTCTTCTTCTTATGGCAGGGCCTTTCTCAAATTTCTCCGGTGACGTTAAAGATAAAGAAATCAATCCTAATATATTTATAATCAATAAGGCATGACAGACAGCATTATGGATATAAAATGTACAGGATGTTATAAAGTATAATAAAATAATATTAATCCTATTCTTACCTCTAGAACCATTACCAAAATGTCATATCAATTTTCTAAAAAAAAAAATTAACAAAACTGCTTATTTTATCGAACCTTATATCATCAACTTCTACAAAACCTTACCAACTTCAAAAGAAAATAAAAATTAATATTTTAATTCATTACCTTGAAAATTTTATTTTATATTACCAAAAATGCATTCGAGTATTAAGTGTCTTAATGCTCAGAACCTCATAATAATGTCAAATTTACAAGATAATGAAATCAGGGCCTCCGTAAGGGTTACCGGCCCCGCGTGCCGAAATTATTTTGGCGCCTTTTAAATATCGTATATAAATAATATTCTTAAGAATAAGAACTCAGTGTATACATACATTTTTTAATTTTCATTGTTCGCTTTATTTTTTTTACAATTTAAAAATTTTAATGTAATTTACAGTGAGTTTAAAGTAATATTCTTTGTAAGAAAGCAAGACGAAATGTTCATATACATATGCGTATGCAGATGTTTGTTTTTCGACATACAGGGTGTTATTTTTACAAAAAAGATATCATTTCTCTAGTAACTGCGAAATAATAAGAGTTATTTCATTAAGATTTGGTAGAAACTCATAGGTATTTAGAAGCTATATTTAGCTATCCGTAACCATTCCTGATTTTCTAATTAAAGAAATAGTACGCCACTCATTTAAAAAAAAAACTACCAACTTTGAAATTACAGGCAAGTAAAAACACAAAAAAATGCCTTTTAGCATTTTATGTTAGTCGTTTTCGAAAAAAAAAATTTTTTGATGCACGCTTGTGGAGACTTTTGGTCCAGTTTTAATGGAGTTAGAATTGCTCAATACTCTTTAAATTACTTGGATACATTCCAAGAAAAAAGTTTTAATAAACATCTGTACGCAAATGCCATATTTTTGAGATACAGGATGTTAAAATTTACAGAAAAAAATGTTTTTTTTTTTACTTTAGCATCCTCATATATTTAATGAAACTTTTTTTTTTGAAATGATCCAAAGAATCACTTCTGTAGAGTTTTGAGCAGTTCTGACTTCAACTAAAACTGGTGCCAGAGGTTTGGTTCAAAATAGATTTTTTTTTCGAAAAACGACCCATCGATCACAAAATTCTAAGACATGTATATGTATTTTTACTTGCCCTAAATGATGAAGCCAGTAGTTTTTTAAAAAATAATAATTAGCGTACCATGTTTTTTAAGAAGGTCAAGTTAGATACCTATGAGGTACTCCAAATCTTAATCAAATAGCTCTTATTGTTTCGGTATAACTAAATAAAGTCATATTCGCTTTTAAATTTTAAATTTTAAACATCTGCAGACCCATGTTCATATAAAATGTTCGTTTTATTTTCTTATTAAAAATCTCCTTTTAAACGTTGGCGCATGTCTTTTGAATCACCCAGGTATATTTGATTTTAATTTTGTGATGAAACAACAGAAATTACAAAAACTCACATTTAATACATTTTGCAGCGTTACCAATGACGGCGTAATGAAATGTTAAAAAAATATTACTAAAAAACTAATTATGCAATTTGCTTGAAATTTTTAACACAAATCGAGGATTACGTGGGAATAAAACGGAAAAATATTGGTACCAATTCAAGACGGCGAAACAAAACGGTGGCCTAGTGAATTGCTAAAAAAACGTATTACTTAAAAGCTGCTTATCGAATTTATCTGATATTTTCTACAAAAAAAATCATGTTATATGTAGGAATGAACTGGTAAAATGTTAGTATGAATCCAAGATGGTGAATCAATATGGCGACATAAAAAAATATTTCAAAAATTTGCCTGAAAAAAGCACTGCTTATTAGATGAATTTGATTTTTGTGCAAGAATTAAGTGTGATATAGAAATGCTGATAAAATCGTAGTATGAATTAAAGATGGCGGAATGAAATGGTTGTAAAATAAAACGTTTTTGTTCCAAAAAAAAAATCACACTACCGGGATCTTCACGTTTTAGTGTCCCTAGATGGCAAAAAACATGTTTTTTAATTCTATCGGTCTGTCTGTCTATCAGTTCGCGACATAACTGGACTGACTGGTAAAAATCCAATATGGCGGAACACATATGTTGCTCAAAAACAGGTATTAGAATGAACTGGTAATATTTTGCTACAAATCCAAGACGGAAAAATAAAATGACGCCTAATAAAATTGAAAAAACACCCAGAAAAAAACTAGATATTAGTATTATTTCAGACTTCGTCCAGTTATTAAATGTGATACAGAAATAAGCTGATAAAAATTGTAATACGAATTCAAGATGGTTCTTTTATAAATAATGGCGAAATAAACTATTTTAAAGATGAACTAAAAAAAACACTTATTTAATAGACTTTAATGTTTGCACAAGAAATAGATATGATATATTGGTACACTGATAAAATTTTAGTATGAATTCAATACGATGCATGGAACAAAATGGTGGTCTAGAGAAATTTTTAAAAAAGCAGAGCGAAAAATTGCTTTTTATTTTACATTATATTCAAAAATAAAGTGTAACATAGATAGAAATTGGTAAAATATTAGTACATAGACAATAAGCTTGAACAAAATGGCGCCCAATACATTTTTTGAAGACAGTGTATATGTCTATCTAACTATGTATCGAATTAAATTAAATCACACTTTACTAATCCTAATAAAAGGGTAGATTCATAACGAGGGAAGTTCCAGGTAAAGGAGTTTACTGATTTTTAATATTGTACATTTCTACACCAACTCTCATTGATATTTAAGATAATAATTAATGTCTTAATTAATAATATAGAAACTATATTAGATGGACCGAATCTCTTTTTCTTCATTCCCCCTTAATAGAAAATTATTATTTACAGAATACTTCGAAAACATATAGCAAGTAGAAGACCAAAATACATTTTTAAAGGGAGAAACCTGCATATTACATGCCAATAAAAATGAACCACTTCTTGCTCATTATAAATAAACCATGTTTGATAATTTTATCCTTAAAGACACCCGAGAAATTTGAGAAAGAGAAAATCACTGCCATAAGAAGAAGAGAAGCTACTTTCTTCTATTGACTCCAGTGTGTAGTAAAACATGTTCCGTCTCTCACCTCTTATGGCAGGGTTTTTGTCGAATTTGTAGGGATTTTTTAAAGATAAAGGTTTAAATCCTCGTAATTTTATAACCAGAAATATAAGACTCATTTGATGGGTATAATATTACACATGGTGTTCCATTAAAAAAAATATATGATGAATTCGCTACACTTTTTAAGAGATCCTATATAAATAATTCTTAATTAATTAAGTACTAACCTATCATTTTTATATCTATTAAATTTTTCTATCTCTAACGCAATATTGAAGGTGGTGAATTATGAGAGAGACTCTACCCTATAACACAGAAGTAGAATGCTTAAAAATTAGCAATACAAATTGCCTAAAACTAAAATGATTAGTAAAACTGAACTTCAGTCAGTAAAAACCACGAACATCATAAGAAATCTCGGTTAAAAATTATATGGAAATGACCAGTCATTCCAAAACTCATGCAAAACGTATGAAAACTCATCATCCACGAATATGCACTCTCCCATAATTGCATATTAAAGTAGGTAAGTTGCCCAACTTAAAATCAGAAATTGCTAAATTAACTTTTTTTTTTTTGTTTAACTCGAAAGCTTTCTTCTAATCGGCCCGGTTTGAATGTAACTAACCCTTGACACAATGTGCTTGACCTAATAATATTTGTAGACATAAAATTTAAAAATATAAAAAACAGATTCGTGATGTTTATATACCCTGTAAATCTGTTGAAATATTTTTGATGTTTTCTACTTCAAGAGGTGTCAAAATAAGAAAGAATGGGCTTTAAAATAAAAAAAATCGTATCTAAATTTTAAATTTGCCGACAATCCAGAGACTTTGCAGTTGGTTCCTTGTGAAACATTTCTTAAATAGAGGTTTTTAAGTGAACTTTTTAATGTTTCAAATTATTTTATTTATTTATACATATATTTCGGCTCTTTAGGCCTTTCTAAAGAGGCGATTCAGTGAACCTTAGACTAATAAAACATACTCTAACCAGTGAATACTAAACAAAAAATATGCTGTATCTAGAGATTTGTATTGTTGTCCTTTAGAAGGCTGTTTATTATTGGTGTAGTTTGAACATTTTGTTGGTCATTTGTTGTGAGCGAATTTGTTGATAAATATTTTTTTATTTCAAGTTGTTCTAAAAGATTGAAACGTTTACCTTTATTTTATTGATGTACTAAGATCAAATTATCAGTGTCAATGAAATGATTGTTTTCTATACAATGAGTAAATAAACCTGTGTATATCGATAAAGCCTCATCAAGGCGAATTATTGATATAGGGCTCGATGGGTTTATTTTGAACAGTTTTTTAAAATATAATTAGAAACTCTTTAGTAAGCCTAACGTGCTAGACAATGATTATTATTTTCTAAATCTTTTGTGATGAACACATTGCGTGTATAGAGCTGTTTTTAATTATTTATAGGAAAACAGTTCAAGATAAATTTAACAAAATCACTATACTTAAATTCATCTTGATATATAAGCTGTGTCGATATTAGTGAAAATATACAAGATGTTTTTGGCACACCCTGTGTGTATTGATGAAAATAAAATATAGAGTAACTGTTTTATGTTATATAAAATTTTTTTCAACAACCCATGACCCTGTAGTTCTTATGAGCACTAATTTTAGTGACGAAGGATTCTGGTTTTTGCACACTTTTTACACCAAAATAGAGTATATAATAAAAAATGAGGTAGTAGGGAAAACGATGTTCCTAGGAGGACCTATAACTAAACATGCGGAAAAACCCACTTTCCGCATTTCCTAGGTAAGCGTACTATGTCTGTACTATACATGAAATAGTTTCCCATATATGGAAAAGTGCCACTTTCGGTATTTCTTATAGAAAAATATCTGTTATTTTTAAGCCAAAAACAAAACAACTAAAATTTTGAAATTTATTAATTGTCTTCATTTATATTTAAATACTAATTTTAAATTCTTCTGCATTAGAGCTATTAAAATATGGTCACTTTATAACATATTAACTTTTATTAACAAAATTAGTACGTTGAAGCATATGATAAAGGTGTTCATATAGGTTAAGGTTGTATGTGACTATAAAGAAAGGGCGAAAAAGGTAGACAAATTAATTAACTAGCAAATTACTTTTATTTTTGGTCAATTTCCATATACCCAAGGGGGGCTCGCGCCCCCTCTAAATATGCGCTTACTGGACTTGTTTTCTGGAAAATTTAATAGTCTTGTGTGATAAATATTTTGAATTTTTTAAAGTAATATGAATAATGATCGTTAAGTTAAAAAATCTGGGGATATTGTGGTTTTTGGATGTAAAAAAACTGGATTGCAGCAAATGTTTTGTGTTAGCCTGCAGGCTTGAAAAATATTATAAATTTCTGGTACTTTAGTGGGGAAACCCCATGGCGCGTAGTGCTCCTGGTTTTTTTTATACCTACCCTATATATCTGTATGCATTTTTAATTAAGTAGGTAGGTAGGTAACTATGGTCGATGAGTCGTCTTTCTCTTCAATCGTAATTCGTTCTGATTGAAAAGACTGATTTTTGTGTACAAAATCTTAAATCAAATAGATCTGCTGACAGAATATGCTTTACTACTAAATTGATTTTGATCACTTAATTATCCATATCCAAGGTTATTTTTACCAAACTCCCCGTAGGGAAATTTATATTATGTTGGCAACATTGGTCAAAGATAAACATATTTCTGCCGATGCTGTGTTACCCCCACCACCATTTTTTGCTTGTCTAGACTTCTATTTCCTGATTGAGTCAGTGCAGTCTTTTTTTTTGGTTATTGAGGTTACATCGATGTTCAGGTTGTGATTTGATTCGCTAGCGGCTAAATTAGTTTGTTTTATTCCCGGTCTCTCTAAGAAAATAAGTTTAATATCTAATTTGTTAATAATATAATGCCCTTATCACAAGTACTTTGGAAAATGAAATCTCGAATACTACTAGAATATTAGTGCAAAACGCAAAAGAAATATTTTTTGTGAAGAATAGAAGTGTTCGCTGTGCTGTAAAATTAATTGCATGGAAAATGGCGTCTGCATGAAGATTCTCATAGCTAATGTTGCTGTTCTGGCCAATCCTGTAGGTACGTATTAATCAATATTTGCATAATTAATATAAAATAATCTGTTTTTTTTAAAGGTGAGTTCATGTAAGCTAACCGTTGATTAAAGAAAAAATATGTTGTTTCATTCTTTTAGGCGCTGCTAGGTATTATATGTATAGTGAAAAAATAACGTTTTTTATAGATAGTTATACAAAAATAAGAGAAGTTTGACGTGTTTCGTTATTTTTAAAAGCTTTAACTTTCTAACTTCATTTGTATGTTAGTATGTATATTTGGGTCAAAATCAAAAACTTTTGGATCAGTTCCCGTTCTCGGAATTGACAGAGAGATTTGGTACACATGCGTAAACCCGATGACAATACAATATTATGGTGTTCGTGTGTATATCTTAACGTAAAACTTATTTTCAACACTACATTGAAAAACTGAATAATTTCTTCAATTAATTGTAAATATAATAAGTCGGAAGTAGGCATTGCTTTTTCAACTTTGTTTTGAATCACCATCTTTTAAATACTGCCGTATTGAAAAAAATACTGCCGTATTGAAAACACAACGTGTTGAAAAGTGTTTTTCAACACTCGTGTGACATAATAAGGCACTTTGTAGCCCAGTTAACGGTGCGATTTTTCTGTTTCATATGTGAAGAAGTATAAAATAACTAAATTTTATAAAGATATATTTATTCAAAAATTGAGGCGTGAGACACACTTAAAAAAATAATAATTTTTTTAACTCTGATAAAGTCTTCTGAATAAAAAATTCCTGCCGAAACTCTTTATTTCTTAATTCAATTTTGTATTTACTTTTCTTTTGCTGAAATGTGATATGTGAAATATATAAAAGCTGAACGCTTTTTAAATAAAAAATATATTGGTTTAAGGAGAATTTTTTTATTCCCAGAAGCTATTCTGAATATAGCAAAAAGAATTATAAATTTCCCTTATGCGGAACTTCCCATGTTATGAATATTTAGGTACTTTAAGGAATAGGGAGTGTAACCCAATTTAGTTCGATACTTATTATTTTCAAACATTTATATTGGGCACCGTTTTGTTCCACCATACCAATATGTTACCAGTTTCTACCTATGCGACACTTGATGTTTGGATATAATTTAAAATAAATTATATAAGTAGTTCACAGCCGCCATTTTGTTCCGTCATTTTGAATTAGTACCAGTCCATATATTACATTTAATTTTTCTGCAAAATTTAAAGCCAGTTGAATAAGATTTTTTTACCTTGATTTCAAATAAAAATTATTTGCCCGCCATGTTGAATTGGTACCACAACTTTAGTTTATCTCTATATCATACTTAATGCTTGCACAGTATTTGAAATTAATCTAATACCTAAGTAGTTTTTTTCAGGCCTATTTTTTAAATATTTTATTAGGCCTCTGTTGTTTTGTTATGTTATATGGTTATCAAAATGTATCAGTTCATTCCTACGTAACACTTGATTTTTGTGCCAAATTTGAGGAAATTGGATAATCAGTTTTTTTATATTTTTTTTTAACCTTTCACTAGGCTGCCATCTTGTTTCGGCATAATGGATGTTTACCAAAATGTTACCAGCTCATCCCCTATGACCTTTAATTTTTAACCGAAATTTGAAGTCAATCGGTTGACTAGTTTTTACTTCCCTCGTAAAAAGGAAGGATTGTAATTGTGAAAAATTCACCCTCTTAGGTTTTTACAGGGGTCCCTAGACCCCAAAAAAAATGTTTTCTCAATTCAAATTTTGATCAAAAATTATTAATTGCGTCTTGGGGATGACCTGGTAACATATTGGTAAGAATCCAATATAGCGGCCTAATGAAATACTAAAAGCGGCATAATGAAATACTAAAAACATTCTTACTAAAAAACTATCCGATTTACCTGAAATTTTACAAAGAACCAAGTAGGTATTATGTAGGAATCAGATGGTAAAATTTTGGTACGGATCGAAGATGACGAAACATGGCGGTTTAATAAAATATTAAAAAATTCAGCTTGAGAAAACTACTTCCTAGATTGATTTCAAGTTATCGTCAAAAATTAAGGCACATATGTTGAATGACCTATACTTTGGTAAAAATGTTAAAAAAATTATTACTAAAAAAATTAATTATGCGAATTACCTAGAATTTTGCATAAAAATCGAGTGTAAGGTGCATAGAAATGATCTATTTTGGTAGGAATCCAAGATGGATAGAATATTTATGAAACAGCCTGAAAAAACTACTACTGAAATTATGGAATTTAAGATCGTGACATGGAATGGCGCCTAAATAAAATGTTTCTAAACCAGCTAAATGCTTCCGTTTTTTTTCATTTTCAAGTGGCTGTTTCATCCTATTCACTATTTGCTACCCTGTACAGTAGAAAAAAAATGTTTTTATATACAAAAAAATAAAAGTAATTTAATATGTTCTCTTTTTTTCTAAGCAAGGTAGGCAAGCAAAATAAATTTTTATTTAATTTTTAGGTTAGGTTAGTTTGTTAGGCTGTTTTATCCTAGGGCTATCCTATATAATTATAAAAAAATGTTTTTGTTTCCGGTACTTAATAGCCTATATAGGTAGTATATTAATAATACACTATAAGTGTTATATGAGGAAGTAAAAAACAAATTTGGGATCTTCCTATAAAAGACAAATGGCTTTGACATGCAAGAAATACAGTAAATTTGCCCTCTTTATTCGTGTTTTCAAGAACCGGAAAATAAAAAATATATTTTAATTTTTTAAAACACGCTCATTACCCTTTAGGCCAATCTCGAGGCCAATCTTGTATCGTAAAAGAAATGTTTTACATACAAAAAGATAAAACATATTTGACCGGTTTTCCCATTTTTTTTTATTTAACTGCTTTATAATAATATAAATTATTTTTATTTCTTTGGGACTTTCATTCACCTAGGGCTACCCTGTATTGGTAAAATGTATTTATAAACAAAAAAAAATAATTGTTATATTTTTTTGTTTATAAATACGTGTTTTCACTATTTGTTTAAAAAGCTAAAAGTTTTAGAAATATTCTTTTCATTTCAGAGACTGTTTCGTCTCTTTAGGCTAGGTTGTTGCTATAACAAAAAATATATTACATAAAAAATATAATAAATTAGATGTGTTTCACTGTTTTCCGAAGTATTATATTTCTTGTTTTTGAAAAAAATATCATATATCACGCCAATGATTTCTACAGTTTTGCGATGTTATATATTTTTTTTAAAAATATGTTTTTCGTGTTCTAGGGATTCTAAATATTTAATTAATATAAAAGCACCAAAGTCTATTAATACCAAATATGTTCAATACTGTGAAAAAAAAAGAACAATCAAAAAACATACCATTAAATAGGTACATTTGAATTCCAACAAAATGCGAGAGGTGGATTTTGGGTATTACAGATTTCCTCAGGCAGACATATGCTGCTATTTTCGACAGTTCCACGGCTGGCAATTCTAAATATAAAAACATGTACATCGAAAATACTATGTAGTACGCAAAATCCAAAATAGGTATCCTTTAAAGTACCGTTAATGTTTTAATGTCGGTATGTTTGTTTGATAAAGAAAACCGACTTTTACAAGGGATATAGAGTTAAAATTTGGTATTCCATGCATCTGGGCATTGCAAGCTGTGTCAGTATGCAGAAAAAAAAATCTGAAATGTAATAAATCATCTTTCGGTCTTTCATAGTGGCACAAAACATTTCCCATAAATACAATATGTTAAATAGAAAGCTTCAATGTTCAGGTATTCGCTATTTGCTATTAATATATAGCATTAAATAAACAACTATTAAAAGTTTGCCTTTCCTATCTCGATGGAAAACAATTTGTAACCTGTATATTATTATTTTTAACGTAGCTAATTTCATTTAAGAAACACTACCATTTACAAATAGTTCAAAAGATATTTTATAGAATTTTCTATCCGATCATCAGGTCATCCTGTATAAACAAATTATGCTAAATTGGCTTGCAAATAAATTTGTCGGGTTTTGCTTTTTTGTAAATATTAATACTCTCTGAAATAGAAATATTTTCACTTTTAAAAAGTTTAGGATTACCTCGTACGGTCGAAAAAAAAATAAAAAAAATAAATATTGTCCTCCACCCTTAAAAAAAATGTTTTATATATTTTTTAACGAGCTGAATCACTCCGTTAGATTTATCCTGTATTAAGGAAAAAAATATCTCTTAGGGTTCCCTGTATAGTGGAAAAAATGTTTTACGTACGATGAGAAAGAAATATTACATGTTTCGTTTTTTAAATTAACTGCTTTAAACAAAGAAAAAACGATTTTGGGGGCTGCTTCATATTTCTAGGGTTATCCTGTATAACCGAACAAAATGAATTAGAAAATAAGACTTTTGACGTGCTTCACCGTTTGCTAATAAAGCTAAAGGCTCTTGATTTTTTTTCGTTTTCAGAGGGCTGTTTCATTCTTCTAGTGCTACCCGTATAATGAAAAAACATATTTTTATAAGAAAATTAGAAAATAAATTTGACCTATTTTATTTTTTTCCAAGCAAGCTAAATGCTTCTGAAGTATTCAATTTCAGATGTTTTATCATTCTAGGGCTAACCTGTATACTAAAAAAAATTCTTTATGTAAATAACTTAACTTATCAGCAGTCTGAGCGATCTGAATACTTCTGAAATACAATTCTTATGGCTAACCTGTATAATTGAAAAAGGATTTTTATTAACTACAATATTAATTAACCTTATATACTTTTTTATACTATCCTATTCAACTTAAAATTAGATTTTCAATGATATATCACAAGTTGACTTTTGTTTCCAAAATTTATAATTGTCACTTCATGAAAACAATACACTAATATTTGTTTTAGACAGTCCAAAATTATTTTGTTTCCTAATTTTTTATTTCGATTTAAAAATCGTTTTGGGTAAGAACATTTTTTTTGCTTCTTGTTTTATGGAACGTGTTTTATGGAAAGAGCAATTTATCCAATATTTTTAATGGCACCTTGTAATTTTCGCCTTAAAATTGGCTTTTTAAAGATGTTTCACATGTTATTTTCAATATGACTATAGACTAGCATTTGTTACAAAAATATTCCCTGTCTTGTATTTTAAATTGTATTTAAAATATACAAGGTGCTATTAAAAATAATGCAGTAAATGTTCCGTTCATTAAACCAGAAGTGAAAGAAATTAAAAAATTGTCTTAGTACTCAAAACCATTTTGAAGCCCAATTGTTTTAAAAAATGAATTAAGTTTGGTTTAGACGCTTAACAAGTATTTTATAGTGACTGATTTTTTTTGTATACAGCAACAATGTTGAATTTTTAATGAATGGTTGTCCAGCTGCCATTTTAAAAACAAAAGTTAATTTGTGATATAATGTTGAAAAGCTAATTTTAGGCTGAATATGATCGTCCATAAAAATAGAGAGGGTGCTAATTAAAAAAAAAGTAAAAAGTATGGGTCAGCTCCTGTAAAACCTAAAGTAAGTAACTTATTTTTCTATCGAAAATTTGCATCTTATGAAATTTGCCTCTTATAGAATTGTCTCAAATTTCAAAAACTAAAAAAATGACAACCTGTTCATGTTTCATGTGCCCGGTATTGGCAAATTTGGGTCTAAAAACTTTTTTGTAAGAAATTTGAGAGAGAAAATAAAAATCCGTTTGTAGAAATTAAATTCGTTTTTATGCTACAAGGTGTTGAAATATACGTACGTGGTCTTTATTATCGGTAGTTTTTTACTAATCTTAACATATTTTGCACGCTCTGTATATTTTCTGCGTAGTGGTAATGTTTTGGTACGAATCCAAGATGGCGCCTTAATAAAATATTTTAAAATTCAGCCTGAAAAAACTGCTTAATGGATTGATCCTGATATGCCTTAGCTAATTATGCTATAGGGATCAACTAGTGAAATTGTACTAATTTAAGATGGCCGAACAAAACAGTGATCTGTTGGTTTGTTTTTCTGTCTGTCTGTTCTTTCACAGCATAACTTAGACTAGTTACCCGGTTGACTTCAAATTTTGATAAAAAAAATTAAAGGGTCATCTGGGGATAACATAACCTAGTAATATTTTCGTAAAAATTTAATATAGCGGAACAAAATGGCGGCCTAGTGAAATGTTGAATTATTATTAAAAAACTAATCCAATTTATCTCTAATTTTGCACAAACATCAAAGTATTATGTTGGAACCAACTGATAAAATTTTGGTAAGAATCCAAGATGAAGAAAAAAAAATGGCTTAATAAAATATTTAAGAATTCAGCCCGAAATGGCTAATTAAGGTTGTGTGCTGTAACTAATTGTGGTATAGGGGTCAACTAGTAAAATTGTGAAGGTAGTAATTCAAGATGGCCGAACAAAATGGCGACTAAATAAAATGTTTGTAATCGTGAAAAAATCACCCTCTCAGATTTTACATATCTCCATGTTTTAGCGACTCTAGATGCCAAAAAATATGTTTTATGAATTCCGTCTGTCGGCCCGTCTGTCTGTTACTTCGCGGCATTACTTAAAAACTACTTATCCGATTGACATTTCGATCAAAAATTAAAGGTCATATGGGGATGATCTGGTGGTAATATTTTATTAAAAAGCACAATGGACCAATTTTTCGGAAGTTTCGGCAGATAACTTATTTCTCACTTTATTGTGTACATAGGTCCAGTTACTATAATAAACTCTTTCTAACTGAGCTGATGAAGAATTGACAAAAGTTTAATAGCCAGTTTAGCGAGTTCTGGTGTTTTCTTGGGACATAATTTCCAATATAGTAATGGACTTAATTCTGTTTTTGTATTTAAAATTTTACATTCCTTCACCCTCTTAGTACTTTTGAAGGTCAGATAATCATTTCTCATTCAAATTAAGTACAAGCTAGTCACCAACTTCTCTCTGTTCACCATTAAGTAATTTTCCTTACACTCCGGATGTAAACAGTTTGCTACAGATAAGC
>JAUTXW010005409.1:0-144247 GCA_030620095.1 Kuschelorhynchus macadamiae
ATAGCCTTCGTTTAAGGATTGCGTGTTGCTCCCAATAAATATTCCAAACAGAAAATAATAAATAATTTATATTTTTTTAATTTCTTTCAAATTTGATAATTCCTTTTATTATTCTAAGCGTATGAACTCGTTGAATGTTCATGTTGATTCCACAGCAGTCGCACTATCGATTCCTCGGCTGGCGGCAGGCAATGTCCTCGTGGTTATAAACGGAGGCGAGTTTTTCCCGAGTATTCCCGATTGAATTCGCATAGGGGTGCCGCGCCGAGGAAACTAAACATTTTTGTCAGTTGACGCGTTTAATGTGAATCGTGTGTAAGGTTGTGGTTACGATTGCGTATTTGTATAGAATTTATTTTATTTTCAAGACTTGTTTGTTGATTTTGTGGTCTAAATTAATTGAAAAAATTTATGTTTTAAATATGGTTTAGAATCTTAAGACCCTAAAAGCCGCCAGTGAGCCGAACTTTGAGAAATGTCTCGAATTTAAAGCCAGATGTCGACCTTTGACGGAACTTAAAATTCGACAGACATGTAAAGACAAAAACAAAAAAGTAAATTGTTATTTTAGTAAAAATATGTACGATTTATTGTGATTGCGAAGGGATAAGGGCATTTTATTGTTTCGTGTCTTTGATTTTTTCAGATGACTCTGTGGTGTAACAGTGGCGGCTCGCGGGTAAAAAAGTAAGGGAAGGGCAAATGAAGCAAGAAAATATCGCAACAATTTTTTTTCCAGAATTTTTTTATATGTAGAGGGGGTAGAATATTTTTTTACGACTTACCTAAATTTAAATACTAAATCATTTCTCCTATCCTTCATAGCAGCAAATTTATTTATAACATCCTCATAAAATAGATGAGTGCGCTAATCTCCTCCAGAAATTCCTTTTGAATTGAAATATTGCCGAGAGAAGTAAGTCTTTCTTGAGATGTTGTATTTCCTAAATAAGTGTTTACACATTTGAAGCAAGAAAAAACTTCTTTCCACTGAAGTTCTTGTCGACGGTATTGTCAAAATAAGGGAAAACAATTTATATGCTTCGGTAAAAATATATTTATTTTTATTAATTTTCACTTGCTTTTGCAGCGATATGTTCCAATTACTCTCATTGGCAAAAATAAGACCAAGCTCATTTTTAAGTCGTTGACTTTTTGAAAATATTTCCACATATAACTGTAACAAATTTTCAAATGGGTCGGAAAATTTAAACTATATTCGGAAAATTTAGCAGAACCTGCCAAACACGAAAATGTAAGTTTTTCACAGTCTTGAAATCTTAGTGTCATTTCCATTAAAATATGATTCAATATTTTATAATAAAGGGTGCTATATTTAGCCCTTATTTCTTCAGGTGAAAGCTTAGCAAGCACACGTTTGTAATGATATATTTCTGTAATAGAATTTGCTTTATCAAACATGGTATTAAAAAATGTTCATTTCTTTTTTTACAGAGCGTCTCACGACAGCGTTTTATATTGGATATGCAAAAATGAATGTCAAGCGATTTTTTTTTGAAGAGGTCAAATAGTATTCCGTGATTGAGAAAATGTCATTAAACACTAATGCCAGAAACGTGAATTCAAAATCGTTTATCTCAGCTAACAATCCTTTCGCAAGGCGGATTTATTTTTCATCAGATTTATCACAGTTTATAATAAATTCAAAGACGTTTTTAATTTATTCCAGTCTTGAACAATCACATTTACTAACTTTGAATTTGAAGTTGTAACAACACCATAAATAAATAGAACACAAAACAGTCAAGTTAACTACAAAGGAACTCATCGGTTGGAGCGAAATCCGGGAAAATAAAAGTAAACAACCACCGCAAACCGAACGACACGTGGGTATAGTGTACTGCGCCTGCAATTCACCGAGAGCGTTGTATGACGCTGGGTTCGACGTCATCGCATACGAGTTGTCATGGCAACTAAACTAAACATAGCACCTCCAGCAAGTCAAAGCGGTTTGCGCCACTGTTATAGTTGTTATAATAAAAGTTGATTGAAATTTTTAAAAAGACATGCCGCCAACCGTCATGTAAAATATTTATTCGAGATGTATGGTTTATTTTTTACCAATTAAGTGAATAAATGAATGTAAAAACTAATAACTAAACTATGTTGATTTTTACTCCTTCACGGATGGAAAAATACAATGTGTTTTCATTCCGGGTGTACATCCTTTCACTACTGTCGTTCTGAAAAGAAGAGTTTTGCTGACGTTTCGCCAAAATCACATTTCAGTCTCTATTCGGACGCGAGAAAGAAAGCTTCGAAAATGCCAAATGTGATTTTGGCGAAACGTCAGCAAAACTGTTCTTTTCAGAACGACAGTAGTAAACGGATGTACACCCGCAATGAAGACATATATATATATATATATATATATATATATATATATATATATATATATATATATATACAGTGTGTATCAGCCAAATGGAATAAATTCGATAATAAATAAATGGGGGCGTATTCGGAAAAACGCTTGGACCCGTCGATTGGTATTTTTAGTTGCTCATTTTCTCCAATAAAAACTTTTTATACAGGGTGTGTCCTGTAACAGTGGTCAATGCCAACTTTCTTATTTCAAATGCAACCCCCCGGATATTATTTAATTTTTGGATTCTTTAGGAGATTCTAAACATATTTTATGTTCAATGTCCTATACCTATCTTCAACTATTTCGGCAATATTAAGTGTTTTCAAATTTATTGCAAAAATTAAGATTAAAAAAATAAAATTATTTATTTCTTCATAATGTATAAACAAAAGTAAAAAGTTAATTTAGGAACTGTTGAATAGGCTCGCCGCGAACGTCTTGGCAAATTCCTAATCTTAAATAGAAATTTCTTCTAACATTATTTAGCATCTCAGGCGTGACCGATCTAATTACAAGCGTTATTCGTCTTTTTAAGTCAGCTAAGTCGAGGGGTTTAGTTTTGTATACAACATTTTTAATATGTCCCCATAAGAAAAAGTCTAATGGCGTCAGATCAGGGGATCGCGCTGGCCATTCTATCGATCCTCGTCTCCCTATCCACCGATTTGGAAATATTCCGTTGAGGTACTGCCGGACATTAATTTGGTAATGGGGCGGTGCTCCATCTTGCTGAAACCATGTCATATTCGCTGGAACGCTGGGTTTGCTGGATCCGGATACAAATTTGTCAAAGTTGGCACGACATTATTTTGGAGCAGTGCTAAATAATTATCGCCATTCAAATTGCCGTCAATGAAAAAGGGGCCTATGATATGATCCCTAACAATTCCTGCCCAAACATTAACCTTTTCAGGATATTGAGTATGTTCTTCGCTGATCCAGTGAGGATTTTCCCTAGACCAATAGCGGCAATTTTGACGATTTACATGACCGTGAACTGTAAAGGTGCACTCATCCGAAAACAAAACATGTTCTAATTGAATAACATTGTTATCTAACATAGCCATCATTTGTTCACAAAAATAAGTTCTCCTATCATAATCGTCTTCCATGAGCTCCTGAGTTGGTATCACTTTATAGGGATGCATTATATTTTCTTTTAATGTTCGAATAATCGTAGAATGGCTAATATCGAACATTGCGGCGGATTGTCGACTAGAAATATGTGGGTTTTCCCCAAACTCAAGCATAATATCCAATTTAGTATCATCATTTATTGGATTGGCAGCTGCTTTTTTTATCTGCCTCACATGTCCAAGCTCGCGAAACTGCTTTTCTATTTTACTAATTGTCCCTTGGGATATATGCGGCAAATTTGGAAATTTTTCATGAAATAAGCGAGCAACTTCCACTTGTGTTCGTGTGTTATCCCATAACCAATCATTTGTAGAATTGTTATTTTATGCATTTCTGTTAAATGAACCATTTTTCTGATATTAGGTATTATGCAGTTAACGAAATTCAAAAGACTATGACACGGACACTGACAACTACTGTTTTGCAAAGAGAAAGGCCAGGCATTTTACACAAAAGTAAACAAAACTGGCTCATTTTGTTCCATATCAATAAAAAGGAACGCTAAAATGGTTTTTGCTTACATTCTTAATATGAAGACCTAAATGGTAAATAAGTATTGAGTGTGTTGTAGCGAATTTTTGTAATCAAATAAATAGTTCAGTAACCAGAGCCACTTTCATGAATAATAATAAATTCGAAATAAATAAAATAAAAATAAATTTGAAAACATTTAATATTGCCGAAATAGTTGAAGATAGGTATAAGACATTGAACATAAAATATGTTTAGAATCTCCTAAAGAATCCAAAAATTAAATAATATCCGGGGTGTTGCATTTGAAATAAGAAAGTTGGCATTGACCACTGTTACAGGACACACCCTGTATAAAAAGTTTTTATTGGAGAAAATGAGCAACTAAAAATACCAATCGACGGGTCCAAGCGTTTTTCCGAACACGCCCCCATTTATTTATTATCGAATTTATTCCATTTGGCTGATACACACTGTATATATATTTATTCCCTGAAAAATTAATCAGGAGCCGCCACTGTGCGATAATATTAATCAATAAAATTGCATATATATATATATATATATATATATATATATATATATATATATATATATATATATATATATATATATATATATATATATATATATATATATATATATATATATATATATATATATATATATATATTTAGTTTATGGTAATAAAAACAAAACCATACTCACAGAAATAGCAATTGATCTGGCCCCAACGATGCTGGAATCCAAATGGAGCCTGTGGTCGATAATGGCTCTTTGTTTTATGTCGTCCTTTGGATACAAAGGGTCGTTTTCTTTACCATACGTACCCACTAAATATCCATTTATGGCGTGACTGTCTATAAGGACAAAACCATTGTCGTCCAAATAGGGTACGGTGTGCTGAGGATTTTTCTGAAAATTGCAGGAATTTTGTGGCTTCAGTTTTTAACAACTAGTCGATATGTTATGAATACATCAACAATCAAGACAGTGCAAGTAAGTTCTTTTTTAATTATTACTAATATTTGCAAGAGTTCTAGAATAGAACTTGCTAAATTTAACCACACGTCCAGAAGAAACGTATAGAAGAAGCAAAACTAAATTTGTAAACCCAAAAAATCCCATACCGTCCAAGAACCAGAGCCATCTTTTTTAAATTGTAGTTTTTTGAGAGCTCTTTTGAACTTTTAAAAGTTTACATTTCTAGACTCTTTGCAAATTAAAAAAAAGTCGGTAAATAAATCTTTCCTCGTTTTAAATCATATTGAATTCGTATCCAATTGTATCAAAAATTACTAGCCAGATTGACTTCAAATTTTAGTCAAAAGTTAAGAGTCATATGGGTATGATCTAATAATATTTTGGTATCCATTATAGCAGAACAATATTAAAAAAGTATTACTAAAAAACTAATTATCCTATTTACCTCAAATGAACTGGTTTCATTTTGGTATTAAAGTTATGAGTGATATAGAGATAAACTGGTAAAGCTGTGGTAAGAATTTAAGATGGCGGCCAAATAAAATATTTAAAAAATCATTGTAAAAAAAAATCTTGTTTTCTATGATTACTATATCACATACACTACACATATTTACAACATATTTATTAAACATTACAAAAAATAATATTGTTACCATGGCAATCTAAAGGCTACTAGAAAAATATAGACTTTTGTAAAATTTGATAGTTTTCCTTTAAGAAGTATAAACTTGTTGCTTAGTTTAAAAAAGCAGAAATCCAATATGGCGCCCATAAGAAGAAATCAAATTGATGATGGTGAATAATAACCGAAACGTCGAAATAAAAAATCTGATGCAATACCTATTTTCTACATAAAAAATGACTTTAAAAAAGTTTTTACACAAAAAAATACAAACAGAGTTACAGAGCTCTATAGAAAATGAAACTTTTTAGTTTTTAACAATATCTTAAAAACCAAAGAAGTTCAAAGTATGCCGCTGGCGTCTTTAAATTACCAACAAAATTCTGTATTTTTTGCCCATTTAATCATTTTTCTATCTTTCTTAGTTTCCGAGATCCCAATACATGCACCACTAAAATGGCCCTCATTGTATAAATAACTATTTATCTTAGTTAATTTTTTTTCTTAAAATCGGCAATATGCAATAAAATTTGTAAAACAACTGGAATATGCATCTCAGTATCTCTTATCTTTTAAAAAAATATTCCAATATTTTCAATAGCTTTTTATCTCTAAATTTAATTTCTTGAGATGTGGTGATGAATCTATTTGTAGGCTCATTAAAAAATTATTTTTAACTATACAAATAAGCAGTTGTTTATTATTTTAAGTTATTTATAAATAATTGTTAATAAGCCAACGACAGGATTTATCACAAAAAGTCAAGTGATTGAATTTATAAACAAGAACCTGGCAAATAAAAAATAATATCTATTTTAGATCTTCATTCTACTATAAAAAATATTCAAATTTATAACATTGATATGTTCTAGAAAATAATTTTTAGGCACCTTTAAACAAAGCAGAGTAGCACTTGAACAAAGCAAAAAATAAAAACCTGAACAAAATTTAGAAATAGTATACAAAGGTAAACGATTGATTAGTGTTTATAAAATTGTTTTACAAATTATATATAAAAATTAAAAAATTGAGGATATTCACAGCCTCCATTCTGGAATATCTGACAGTATACAAAAATCCTTATTTAAATCCATTAAAGAAATTAGGCAGGATACTTTCAATCTATCATCTATTTTAATGGAAACTCAAAATGAATCTGTCAAAGTCCAGGTGCATGATTCATCGAAGGAGCAGTTGACTAAAGAGATGGCTGAGCTGAGCCATAGTGTAAAACAAATGGCACTTACCCTGGAGAAGCTTGCTGATAAGCCTAAACAACAATCAATAAAGAAGATATACACCACCGCAATATCAACCCAAACCGATACAACAGATGTCCAAATGCCTGTCAATAAGTCTCCAAAAAAAGCTGTTTCCTTCCAGCCCAACAAAACACCCATTATAGAGAAATGGCATTATGTAGTGATATCCATAATTCCGTCCACGTATAAATCAAATCAGCTTGTACACTACATCAAAGAAAAATTAGGAACCACGAATTTTGTGCGTTGTTTTCCTATGCTTAAGAATGCAGACACTTTGCACTTCGATTTTAAAATTGGGGTGCAAAATAAAGATTACTTAATTCAGCTTAAGAACGCTAGTCTGTAGCCACCTGGTACTATAATTGATCCTACCTATGATTCAGTTTTACCAACCCTTATCCAAACGCCGCCCACTTCCACAGCCCATAATGTCTCATCTTCTAGTCATCAAGATGTCAATATAGATATCCCAAAGAGCCGGGGGCTGTCTCCACCAAAGCCTCAATTATTGGAATCACCAGTGACATTTGTGCCTGAAGAGGATAAGTCAGTCATAATTGGCTCTGACAGGGAGGCCATAGCAGCTTGTAGGTCATTGGCACTGGAGGGTTCTAAATTAAGCATGGAGAAAACTGCAAAGAAAGATGATTTTTTGCAGTTTGATCCAATGACTCCACCAAGAGTGCGGCTGTCCCAAGATTCGGATAAAGCAAATGGTCGCTATATATTAGCCAGATTAAGGGATCCTTCCTTACTAAAGATCTTAAGGCTATTTCTTGCTTATCTACACGACCAGCCATCTAGTGTGTGTTTTGAGGGGCATACAAGTACTAGCATTAAATTATTGCTAGCTTCAGAAGGCCTTCCCAGTGACAAGGAATCCCTGCGCAAGCTGTATTATCGCTTCCACGATGCCTATGGGATTGGTTCATCTGAAGTGGACTCAGACCTTGCAGCGTATAGATCTTTCTACTCCTCGGAAAAAATTTTACGGCTCCAAAAAATTCGTGAAAGTACTGGTAAATATTATTCTAGTGGTTCACCATCAAAAAGTAAAAATTTTTAGTCAATATGACGCGAAAAGAGGATCTAGCACCCTCTAAAAAATTGACCAATAGCAATTTTAATCTTTTTTTTTTTCTTAATATTCAGTCCTTAAGACATAAAACAGACGAATTATATCTTTTGTTAGAAGAGCTAAATTTTCCAGAAGTCATTGCCATCACTGAGCACTGGCTAAATATCAATCAACCTGTTTTTATTAAAAACTATACCACAATTGCCAGATTTAATAGAACTAATTTAACTCATGGAGGCACCATGATAATGTCTTCAAACAACGATTTTTCCGAAATATCAAAGTATAATCATTTATTATCTGAAAAAGTATTTGAATTTTCTATCGTTTATCACAATACTTATGACCTTTATATTATTTGTATTTATAGAACACCTGATGCTGATGTGCAATTATTCTGCCATAACCTTCTAAGTTTGCTCGAGTCCCTTCCTGTAAAAAGCAAATTAATCTTATGTGGCGATTTCAATATTGACTTTTCCAGTGTGTGTGCTGCTCAGGAATGTCTTCAGTCCATCTTTGAGTCATTAGGAATTGCCATGCACGTCAACTCACCAACCAGAATTACTAAGACAAGTGCCAGTACTATAGATTACGTTGTGTCTTCTTTCGATCCTAGCTCCGTCGAATGTAATGTCTTAAGTCCAGGTTTCTCCGATCATGAAGCAATTTTCACAAAATTTTCAATCACATCCAAAGCCAAAAATTCCTCTAGACAAGTAGGCCGTATTTTTTCGGTTAGAAATTTCATTAATTTCAAACACCTATGTCAACTCTCACACTTATGATGTCGACACTGAATTTTCTCGTTTTATAAAAACTCTAACTAATATAGCTTCTGAATCTTTTCCTCTTAGGCCTATCAAAAATAAAAGAAGTAAACCCTGGTCCACTAAAGGTTTACGTATATCTTCTAAGAACATGCGGTCACTATCTCATTTAAAGAAATTTTCGGACAGTGTCTTTTTTCATAATTATGTAAAATCATACAGAAAAATTTATCATAAAACTATTAAAGCCGCCAAAGATATTTATTACAATAATAGACTTTCTAACGCCAAAAATGTAGCTAAAGAAACCTGGTCTATCGTAAATGATTTAAGAAACAAAACTCCTTTATCCAGCACTATCCTTACCTCTCCTGAGGACCTAAACAATTATTTTGTAAATGTAGCCAAAGATTTGACTAAATCCGTATCTCAATCTAATGACCCAATTTCATATCTCTCTAATCATAGGGTAAACCTGCACAGTTTCTTCTTTTCACCAGTAGTTTTATCAGAACTTCGTAGTACAATTAATGATATCAAAAATAAATTCTTCGGGAACTGATGGGCTTACTTTAAAAATGTATTCAAGTCTGCCGGAATGCACACTAGAGCATCTGACTACTTTGATAAATATGTCTTTCCAAAATGGTACTTTTCCAAGCTGCCTTAAAACTGCAATAATCATACCTCTTCACAAAGGAGGTGTTTCAGAAGAAGCTTCGAACTATCGCCCAATTGCACTTCTCCCTACGCTATCTAAGATCATCGAAAGACTGGTTAAAAAAAGGCTTTTATCATTTCTGTCTAGATATGAAATACTTACAAAACATCAATTTGGATTTCTAAGTAACAAATGCACAAGCGATGCCATGTTTTCCCTTCTTAATAGAGTTTACTCCAGCCTAAACAACCATCACGCTACGGCAACAATTTTCTGTGATTTTTCCAAAGCTTTCGATTGTGTGAATCATAATATATTAACTAACAAACTGCAGTACTATGGATTTAGAGGGGCTCCTCTCAATTGGTTTAAGTCATATCTTAGCAACAGAAATCAAGTTGTGAAAGTTGACAACAGGATGTCTTCTTGTAGGCCAATGGAATATGGAGTGCCTCAAGGCTCGGTACTAGGCCCTATCTTGTTTCTTCTGTTCATAAACGACATGGCTAATTTAAACATTAGTGGAAAAATATGTCTCTTTGCGGACGATACCAGCTTTACGTGGAGCCACCCAGATGTCACGGACCTACATAGGATTGTATCTAATGACCTAATCACCATTAAATCCTGGTGCGATTCTAATCTCCTATGTTTGAACATCTCTAAAACGAAAGTCTTGTCTTATAAAAACACGCTGCAACCCTTTGACCTTAATGGCATCACTATTGATGTCGTAAACTCTGTAAAATTTCTAGGGCTTCTTGTAGATGATTCTTTAAAATGGGATCCACATATCGACGCTTTATCGAGGAAGTTTGGTTCTGCTTGCTTTGCGTTAAGATCTGTTTCCGAAGAGCTTAGCTTTTCTACCTCTAGAACTGTGTATTTTGCTCTTGTTGAGTCGCATCTCAGATATGCTATTCCATTCTGGGGTACATGTTGTGCGACTCAATTTGATCGAATTTTTATACTACAAAAAAGAGCTGTTCGTTACCTAGTGAGACTTAACAGTAGAACTCACTGCCGAGATTTCTTTAAAAGATATAAAATACTAACCCTTCCTTGCTTATTCATTTTGGAATCGGTTTGCTTAATTCGTAAGCACGCACCTGCTCTATTAGAGAGACCTTCTCACAACTACCCTCTCAGAAATACTGAGCACGATCTCTATCTTCCAACCCCACACTCAGAGTTAATTAAAAGATCAGTAATCTACAATGCAAAAAAAATGCATAATCACCTGCCATTTAACATCAAATCCATAATATCTCTGACTTCATTTCGCAAGGCTTTGAAATCATTCTTACTGGAAAGTGCCTTCTACACCGTGAACGAGTTTTACAACACATAATTTTATCCTTATGAACCCCTAGTGTGATAGTTGCCATTACCAACCATTTTTACCGAATTTTGTATATGTATTTTTTTAATTGTTTCGTACTTTTTTATTTTTACTTTGCTTTTTTATTTTTTTTACATTATATTTATGAAAATGTTTATAACATAGTCCGACTGAGAAAGTACATTTCTAATGTACTTATTTTAGGATTCTATAATATTAATATTCTAAATTCCTGATTTAAATATTATTTTTCTATAATATTTATGATGTGTTTTTGTCTTGTTTTGTTTGCTAATTTTGATGTTTGTAAACTATTTTTTTACAACAGCTTTGTCCACAAAATTGTAAAATTTTTTTTGACAATAAAGCATTTATTTATTTATTTATTTATTTACATTAACAAATATCATTTCGATGATTAAGAATGAATTTCTTAAAAATATTCATGTAATACTCTAGTCTACAATAAAGAAGGAACTGATACCTATGGGATAAAAAATGAAATAAAATAAATTTAGAAGATTTGTTGTCCGATTAGGATTGTGATTACAACTTGACGGAGCTCCTCCGAATTATGCACGCGAACTAAGGAAGTTTCTTACATACCCTAATAGGTGGATAGGACAAAAATGATGACCACTCCGGTCGCCAGACCTTAATCCTTTAGATATTTTTCTGTGGGATTATTTCAAAAAATAAAAATTTATTCTTTTTCTTTTCATTACAACAACTTCGATAACGAATAAGAGATGTCGCGGATCAAATAAGAAATAATCCACGTGACTTACGATGAGTTCAAAGCAGTTTTATACGGCGTACGCCATCTTGTTCCGGCATATTGGATTTTTACCAAAATATTACCAAGTCATCCCCATAGGAGCCTTAATTTTTCACTAAAATTTGCCTATGCCGCGCACTGACAGACAGATAGACAGACAAACCGACAAACGGACTGACGGAGAAACGCCAAAGCGCGAAGATATGTAAAACCTGAAAGGGTGACTTTTTCTACAAACATTATCTCCAAAAATTTCGTTCTCCAATTATTCTAAAAATATTTTCTTATTCGTGGGTTAGGAGAAGACTCAAACAAAACACACTGATTCCTGTGTGATGTTTCGTATCTTTATTGATACTTTTTCAAGCACTGGAAACAGGGCACAGCCTAAAAATTGAAAAATAATAAATTAATATTAAAAATATACCTGTTAGTGTCGTTGTGTCCGCACTTTGCCCATAATTCCTAGATGTGACGTGAAGGAAAACAAACACACACACACACACACGAGAAACAGTTCTCTAATCAAAACGTAATAAGGCTACGTGTGGTCAATAAAGTACTGATTTGTGCGTGTTCCGTTGGAAAAGAGACAGTTTTTTTTTCTCCAATTGGTTTTACGGTGATATTAAGAGTTCCAACTAGATGTTATTATATTAGACCAGGGGTGCTCAAACGGTCGATCGCGAATGCTTTTTGAGTAGATCTCGAGAAGAAGAAAAAATTTAGTAAGTAGGTACTTAACTAAACTACAGAAATTTATTACTTAATAAAATAACACTTTGCTAGCGGCAAAAGGCGGCTTTATCAAAGGAACGCGCGGTACTTGTCAAAGAAAAGCCACGTTTTTTATTCTTGCCGCTTTTCTAGAAATTTCGGGCGGCGCGTTTGACGGGAACATTCGAGACTTTCGTTCACGCCGATATAAATGTTGCGCCTGCAGGAATTGGAGTCATTCTGAATTGCAACTTGAAGGCAATACTACGTCGATACAAAGTTTATTATTAAATAGTACAAAATGAGTGCAGCGAAGAAATCTAAAACGTTTCATTTTAATAACGATTGGGAGGAAGAATTTTTGTTTTACATGGTGAAGGATAAGTGCATTTGTCTTATTTGTCGTGCGTCAGTTGCAATACCGAAGCGCGGTAACTTAGAGAGGCATCATAAGATGGTTCATAAAAACTATGAAAAGGATTTTCCGCCACAGAGTGAATTAAGAAAACGAAAAGTACGTGATTTGATATCTTGTTTGAAAAAAGAACAAACTAACTTCACAAGACCAGCCAAACAATCAACAACTGTTACGATCGCGTCATTTAAAATATCTCATATATTGGCGAAACACAAGAGACAATTTGAAGATGGATCGGTTGTGAAGGAAGCATTTATTGAAGCGGGTGAGACTTGATTTGAAGATTTTAAAAATAAAACAGAAATCATGTCTGCTTTTAGAGAACTTCAGTTATCTCGTCCAACTGTCACAAGGCGTATTGAAGTCATGAGTCACGACATGGCAGATAAACTAAAAAATGATATCATGAAATGCGATGGAGTACCAGCAATGACTGGAAACAAAAACGGTTTTGTGGCATTGTGTCGAGCTAATGAAGATTTCCTTTCATTTTTTTCAATCCATTGCATTATACATCAACAAGTTTTGTGTTCAAAAGTTTTAAACACGGAGGAAATTATGGGCATTGCAATAAAAATTGTGAATTCCATCCGTGAACGTATCTTGCAATGGCGGCTTATTAATTTGCAGCTGGAAGATAGGGAGTCAGCTGAACACACTGATTTAGTTCTTCACACGGACGTCAGATAGTTGAGTCGCGGAAAATTCCTAGAAAGGTTTCAAGAATTATTGCCCGAAATAACAGATTTTCTAGACGAAAGAGGTGATGACACCCAGATGTTGAAAAACGAAAAATGGCTGACTGATTTGGCATTTTTGACTGACATCACAATCCACTTAAACACCATTAACTTGGAGCTTCAAGGCAAAAACTGTTATTGAGATGATTAGCGCAGTAAACGCATTCAAAAGTAAATTGCAACTTATGATAGATCAACTGAATAGAAAGGATCTGAAACATTTTCCGTCTTTGAAAGCAAGGATTCCTCAGTTGAATTATGATACGTATGAGGCTGAATTATCAAATATTTTGGAACAATTCGAAATGCGTTTTTATATTTGTAGTAAATTGGCTAATGCATCATCATTGATGAGCTATCCTTTTTCATGTAAAAACATTGAGGAATTAGCTACTAAAATGGTAAGTCAGTTTAATATGAACTCATGTTCAGTTGAAAATGAGTTGGTGCAGATTATATCAGATATACATCTCAAAGCTACAGCATCTGATACAAATTTCTGGTGTTTTATATCTGAAGATAAATATCCGAATCTAAGGCAAATCGTTCTTCAACTGACAGCAATGTTTGGGCCAACTTACTTGTGCGAGTCTGCATTTTCTGAAATGAAGATAATTAAGTCAAAATATCGCTATCGACTCACTGACGATCTTATGTCATCATGCTTGCGATTAGCACTCAGTGATTACGTACCATCTTATGAAAAGTATGCTGAGGACATGCAGTGCCACGCTTCAACATCCAAAGTCACTCCTTAGTTAAGTTTAACACCATATGTAACTCTTTTGTTTTGTAACAACCAATAAACTCGCAATTTTGAATAACTATGAGTTTTTTCATTGATATTGTAGAGAAGAACCTAACTAAACCTAACCCAAACCTTGACTAAAATAATGTATATTGTGCGGAAAGCTAATATCTATATATGCTACTGTGCACCCTACCTAGGTAGGTAGGTAGGTAGGGTGTATGTACGACAACCCTGCATCACACATACTTGCAGCCTCTCAGAGTCGATCGTAAGTAGTCTAAAAATATTGAAAGTTCAGGCACAATTACACTTTTATTTGTATAGTACAAAGGAAAACATTAAAACTAAAAGTAAATGTTTGTATACTTATTGAATAGTTACAAGTGTAGTTAATAGTTAAAACAAGACAAAAGCAAACAGAACTTGAAGTTTAGTGATTTAAATATACAACTATTAAAACGAATTACAGAAAAGATACGAACATAAAAAACAAATAATATTATATGATGTTCTGCTACTATTTAATCCTTTTTTTTAATATAGAATTATAGATACATGTTATTAATGCCCTATTACCTAATTTTTGTGTTTTTCTTTCCATTTTTGTATATATTATACTAAGCCCTTGGGAATCAATCCTGGGGTTTATGGTGTCTGATAAATTAATGTGAATCATTTCACTGATGTTTCGTTTATACCAGTTTGTCTCTATCCATAATTTTAACATGATTAAATAGAAAGCAGTGGCCTGTCTCAAAATGATGAGTTTACAAAGCAGTTTTATCCTTCTTGATGTAGTTATGATTGCGACAATCGTACTGTCGTACTGATGTTGATATATTCTATTGCTCAAATATTGTTTTGTTTGGCCGACATAAAATTTGCCACAAGAACACGGAATACTGTAAATGAGATTTGATTGTTTTTCTATGGGTTTTGTGTCTTTAATTTTAGAAAATAAAGTAGTAGTGGATTTTATATTATAAAAGGCTAATTTAGAAATTCCTTGATCAAAACATTGATTTATTTTTTGTGACAAGCCACTGATGAAAGGAAATTTATAATATTTAATATCTGATTTGTTATTTTGTGTTGTTACAACTGTTTTCATTTTATTTTCGAACCGATTAATACACTGGATCGGATAGTTATTCTCTCTCAAAACGTTCTCAATCTTTTTACTATTTGTGCCATAAAAATTAGTGTGTGTGAGATTTTTAGTTCTATTGAGCAATCCACTGACAATCCCAATTTTTTGAGAGATTGGGTTATTGGAATAAAAGTTGAGTATACTTCCTGAACTTGTTGGCTTGACATATCAGTTGGTCATTACCTCACCTATATCACTTCTTAGTCAAGAAATGATAGTCTTTTGTCAACGTCCTTCTCAATTGTAAATTGTATTTTTGGGTGATAACTCTTAAAGCAATGAAGGATGGTACTATGATGTTTTACTGGTATAGCTGTTATGGAATCATCAACGTACAGATAAAAAAAATGGCACAATAAATGGCAGCTTGTCTAAAACGGTTGTCACCAAATCGTTCATTAAAATATTGGCCAATTTAGAACTCAATGGATTGCCCGTGGCACTACCATCCAGTTGGATGTAAAAAACGTATTTGAAAGTAAAATAACTGGATTCAAAACAATATGCTATCATATTAATAAAAAGGTTCTTAGGAATGTCAGTGCATGCTGAGAAAAATTTTCAGTTTTTTATTATAATATTAATGATTATTTCTTTAGGAATGTTCGTGAACAAAGAAACCACGTCCAGTGATACTAACTGGTAGTTCGAGGGTATTATTATGTTTTTTTGTATACTCAACAAAATCAAAAGGTTTTCACATTAAAATAATACGGAAATGTTATTGGACTAAGAACAGAATGTAGGAAGATGGCAAGATTATAGCAAGGTGTATTGATACAACTCACGATGGGTCTTAGCCTAAAGTCTTGCTTATGTGTCTTTCTTAAACCATATATTACCGGTGGGGTGGAGTTGTGAGTCTTCATATTTCTTTCTTAGATTTCTGTTAGACAATGGTTTTCTCTTAAAAGGGTCGCAAAAGAGTTGGCTTTTTCTTGGTACTTTTTTATTGGATCTCTTGTCGATATTTGATATATCAAAATACAAGAGTTCTAACCACACTACACCACAACTTGTTACGTTCTGGACGCGCGTTTCGCTAACCAAGTTAGCATCATCAGCAGATGATATAAACTAAAATAACTTATCCTAACCGAGACTATTTATAGGTAAATGTGGTCACACTTGGTTGCACCCGACTGCACCGTTGTCAAGTAAACAATAGAGGGGACTATAGGGAATAGGCCCTCTGTCTTTATTTAGTGCTTTCTTACCACATTTAACTATTTCTATACTCTCAAATGCATCCAATAATCTATTATTAGATACATTTTTAATCAACTTAAGATTATTTATTCCTATTCGGTGATTGTTTTCCAAAGCATGTTGGGCAACGCTTGACTTTTCTGTTCTTCCGTATCTTAAATGTGCCATGTGTTCTTTAAAACGAATGTTTATGGAGCGTTTAGTTTGCCCAACATATTTTAGATCACAATCATTACAGCTAATTTCATAGATGCCACTCCTCTCCCTCAAGTCGACTTTGTCTTTGGGGTTTCCAAGGAGATTTTTCAAACTATTCTCCGTTTTGTAGGCTACTCTAAAACCTACGTTTTTAAATACTTTTTCTAGACCTCTCGTATATCTGGGATCATATGGGATTACTATGAATTTATTGGAAGCCTCAGGTATTTGAAGAGTAGTGGCATGTTTTAACATTTTCTTATGCTTATGTCTATTTACTAGTTTATGTACAAAATTATCATTATATCCATTACTTTTAGCTATATTTTTAATCCGATTCATTTCATTGTTAAAACGTTCTTTACTTAGTGGAAAATTGACTAACCTGTGAGTTAAGAAATGGAATGCTGCCATTTTGTGTTGACGGGAATGAAATGAGTCGGATGTTATATATCTATCAGTATTAGTAAATTTCCTATAAATATCAAATTCTAATTTATCGTTATTTCTAATAACTAACGTGTCGAGAAAAGGTTGTTGTTTGTTTCCATTGTTCTCCTTTTCGTACGTAAAATTAATGGAAGGATATTTGATATATATTAGTGTCGTTGAGCATTTCTAACATTTTGTTGTCATTCACTTCTCTCCATAATAACGGTAGAACTTCCCTTATCTGCTTTTCCGACCATGATATGCGGGTGTTCTTTTGAAAAACGTTTAGTAATTTGCACATCTTTTAGTAACGAATTATAAGATTTTGATGTTTTGTAGTGATTGTAAAAGTTTGTTAAAATGTTAGTAGTTTTTCCCCTTATTTGGTTCTTTTCCTCATCATTAACTGGTTGTTGGCTGATGCAATACTCAAGATCTTTAATAGTCGTTGGAATAGGTACTTCAGAGGGTTTCAATGGTGTACCAAACTTTGGACCAAGGGCAAGAGTTCTTTTCACTTGCAGTGGTAAATCTATTTTAGTATAATTGTAAATATGTTTTTCATTAAATGTTGGAAGGAAAGTGGTGTATTCATTTTCTAAGTTACTAATTTTTTTTAGGTTGTTAAATTTAATTTTTCTACAAAATGTTATTTGACCAACATGTTGTTGAATATGGATATCTTTTCTCCACGAGATCTGAATACTGAATTCAGTTTCAGTGTTCAGATCTTATGGACTAAAAATCCCTGAAGATGCCTCGTGCAATCGAAGGCGAAACGTCGAATAGTAATTCCAATTTGACACAGTCTAATCCCAACAACCATGATTTCTTAAAAGTATTTTATGTTACACTCAAACAGAGCCAATTATTGCACTTTATACAGAAAGGCACGTAGTTTGTGACAGCGTATTTAGTATTTTGTTCCAGGAAAAATAAACAACAATGTCGCCAAATATTTTTCTTTCTTGCAAAAACAAGAAAAATACTTAAGTACTTTTACAGAGTGCTAGAATTTTCCAGTACATTTTTTGAATAATAAGTAATACTTTGAAAATTTGAAATTTGAACTGCCTGTAATAAAAGCTTGTAAATAAAAAAAAACTTAAGTGGTCTTACAAGTACTTTCCTAAAAAGTAGTGAATACATTCAATTGTTTAGAGTACTGATAATTTTACTTTAAGTATATTTTTGTATTCATTACCTCAGCTCTGATACTATTCCAGTGTTTTATTTGTCTGCCCTGCATTGAATGGTATAAATAGTATTCAAGACAGTAACTTCATACCTGTATGAACTCCTTGGTCATGTGAACTTTATTGATCAAGTCCACTTCTATAATATCTAAATCGATCCCCAAAACTTTGGCACACATCAAAACTGCTCCAAATGGTGGACTACCGTAAATTCCGTATAATTTCGGAGCCATTTTCAAATTAAATTTTACTCTTACTTGGGACTTTTAAATTTAAGACTATATTTAAACAAAAAATAATTGTTATTTTTATATCTGTGAAAGATGTCGTAATTTTGTTATTTTTGTTATTATCAATTCAATTAAGTAAGGGTCAGTATCGGTCGGGCTTAACAAAAGATATAGCACATAAGCGTCTCTTTTTATATTAGTTCTGGAGATATATGCAGCGTGACCAATAAAATCTGCATCATCGCATTTTTATTCGTTCTGGGGTCTTCTACTGTTGTGTGTTGTCAGCTAGAGCTATGACACCTTTTGGTTCAACGTAGACTATCCATAGAGTTTTGATATTCGAGTGAGTTCATGGTCTTAAGCTAGGGGGGTGGGGGTATGGGGGTGTGAAAAATCATGGTAGAAGACAGTTTTTGGGTGATTTACACTTAGCATTATCTCTGGACAATATATGAGATTTTTAGTATTATTTAGATTATTAGTAGAAATATCCGATCTTATAAAATAGTTAGTGTTTAATTTATTTATAAAAGTATTTTACGCGGGTTCAGTTTGCTTTTAACGTGAAGCATAGAGTATAAAATAGCGAAGGCTGCTCTAGTTTTTTGATACTGTTATTGGTATTCGCGGACCAATTCAAGCTTGTATCGAAAATGACTCCCAGGTATTTAGCTTCTTTTACCCAATTTATTTCGGTATTGAGAATTTTGATTTTTTCGGGGGTTGGTCTCTGTTACTTTTAGTAAAAATGACTGCTTGGGTTTTATTGTGGTTCAAATTGAGCTTCCATGATACCATCCAATTTTGGATTAGGTTAAGGAGGTTTTGGAGCCCTTTAGAAATGTAGTTAAGATTTTTATCGTCCGCAAATAAGTAGAGATTCGTGTAATTGGTTTTGGGAATGTCGGAGATAGAAACATTAAAAAGGAGGGGGGAGAGTGGTTATCGATGAAAATTTTGACCCGAAATTTTGGGTGAGATAGCTTTTGATGAGATCTTCAAAATGAAATATCTTAGCACCCCTATTCATAATCAGGGGGTTGTGCTTCCCCCCATTAGAGGGTTGAAGTTACGGAGGTGAAAAAAACACTTGTTCCCCTCGATTCAGAAATCGACGATCTTCAAATCTCTTAACAATATTTAACTAGCTGTCATTTTGTTGTGGTTGAAAATAATAAGGCAAAAATATACAGTTATGAAGAACTTGATGAGACCTAAACTGCTGGAACTTCGAAGTACACCAAAGAAATTTTTACTGGAAATTCAAATTGAAATTTTTTCAATATGAATGAAGATTTTGAGTTGCGATTTTCGGCTTTTGTTTACTCAATATCCATAGTATGCAGCCCGGTACTCTATCGCAACCGTTTTATACAGGGTGTTATATAAGACCTTGTCATTTTTTTAAAAGTTTCTTTAACCAGAATTCTTAGTAGGGGAGAAGGGGACACAGAGGACCGCTGGGGCACAAAGGTCCGCTCGATTTATTCTGTTATACGTGGCACCATCTTTTAAATGTTGTTAAAAATAGCAAGCTAGTGGTTTATTTTTATATTTCTGACAGTTACAGCAATGTTCGTGCAGTGTGCAGGTCGCAGCAAACAAAACATTGGTTTTTAAGGTAAGCCATGCTAAATTTTATAGTTTTGTCAAGTGTGATTATTGCGTTATTATGCGTGTATTGTTATTTCTTATTATAACCCACTAAAACACAACTTTTTCACTTAAAAACAAGTTGGTTAACTCAGGTGTAAACAAACATTCAGAGGAGTGGCGGGAAATTTAAATTTATTTTCTGCAACTGGGGCACAAAGGACCGCTTATGATCCTCTGTTCCCCAAAGCAGTATGCTGTGGCTTAAATATGAATTTAAATGTCTTAGAATTAATTCAATTATGTGATGTGTGTATATTATCATAAAAAATATTGTTTTTAGATGGTACGTAACTACGTAAACAAAAAACCCGAGCCTTCGTGGGCAGAAGAAGACATGACCAGGGCACTGGAAATGATCAACCGAAACGAAATTTCAATTCGACAAGCAGCTCAACGTTTTAAGATACCTAAGACCTGTATTTTGCGTCGAAAAAATAATGAAATGATGCCAAAGACACCAAGAAATGATCATTTTAAACTACTGACCAACAAGAAACTGAACTAGTGGAGCATATTCTAGACCTAGATTTTATGGAATAACCCCTCTCGATGCTCGTCGATTTGCATTTGAGCTGGCAGAAAATATGTGCTTGAAACATCCATTTAATAAGAATGCCAAATTAGCTGGTAGTGACTGGACGAGCTGCAGGATTTAATAAGCCCCAGGTTCAAAAGTTTTTTGATGTTGTACGATCAGTTTTAGAGAAGAGCAATATTCAACCAGGCTAAATATATAATATTGATGAGACTGGGATTAATTCAGTGCCTGTAACCAGAAAAATTTTAGCTAAAAAAGGAAAAAAGCAGGTTGGGCGGATAGTGAGCACTGAACGTGAGTTTAATGTAACTGCAGTTTGTGGGATTTCAGCTGCAGGATCTTACGTCCCTCCGTTTTTTCTTTTTCCTCGACAGCGAATGAACCCATTATTTATGAAAGGATGTTCGCCGGGTGCAGATGGCTATGCAAATGGTTCTGGATGGATGGATTCCGATCATTTCGTCAAGTATTTAGATCACTTTATTAACCATGTGGTTAATTTCGTAGAAATATTTTCAAAGGCATTTCTTCATGCTGCCACCTTGGAAAAAGCCATAAAGGGTTTTCAAACGACAGGAATTTATCCATTCAATAATGAAATATTTCTGCCTAAAATTTTAGGCGATCTTAATAATAATCGAAAAGTTTATGTACAAATAAGGCCTAAAGGAAATTGTTTTCCAGGTATTGTTATATATAAGTTACGAGAGAGGTCATACAAAGTGCAAATGAACAATGGTTCAATATTTATTCGATATAGAAGGTTTATTAAACCATACGGTAATAATAATTTTTTTAAATAAGCAAGAAGACCATTATTCATCTGCTCAAAGAAAGGAGGAACGGAAGGATGTAAAGTGTTATTTAGAGTTAGATAACAGCTCAAGAAATAGTGATGTGAGACAGAATTCAGAAAGTGAGATTGAAATACCAGAAAGGGAAGTAAGTTTAGAAGAAAGTACAAATATCACAGAAGAAGAAGAGAATAGTGACAATGAACAATACGAAAACTTAAGTAGTAATGGGAAATCAGAAATAAGTAACAATTCAAGTAGTGATTCAGATTTGGAGAAAAAAATATTTAAAAAAGTCCAAACGACATCTTCAGGAAGATTATCTAAGCCACCTCCAAAACTGAATCAATGAGTAGAGATTATCTAGAAAGGGGGATGTAGGATAGTGTAAAAGTTAATATGTATACTTACCTTTATTAGTATAAACCTATCTTAAGGATGAGGAGGGTGACACACGTCACGGAGATGACAGTTGATTTTATGTATCATAATTCATTCAAATAATCTTTATGGTTTATTACAAGACAAATACATAAAATTACAATTATCACTACTAGAGGTACCTACTAGTCCAAACTCGTAGCTGCTCGGAATTTCGAGAGATTCAAAGCTGACGCGCTCGGGCTATGGGCTATATAAAGCCGGCATCACATAGCAGCGGCCAGTTCTAATTCCAAGAGCGAATGAAACGATACATGCGAAAGAGTGCCAACTAGCAGTGAAGTTGCAACCTGTGCTATAAGTGATTATAGTGAGTTGAGTATAGTGTTTTTGACGCGTGTAAGGCGGATACTGTATTTTTATCGGAGAAATAAACTCGTTTTATTAAAAAAGTCTTCTATTTCGGGTAAAAAACGAAAAAGAAGAGCGCATATTTCAAGAAAAGTGGACTGGGTTGTACTTGTTCGTTAGTGTTAATCATAAACTCGCCTGTTTGGTGTGCCAATAATCCCTTTCAGCCTTGAAGGAATACAGCTTAAAAAGACATTACGATACAGAGCATGCCACAAAGTTTGCGACATTCAAGGCAAGATAAAGTAAGAACTCACACTCACAACTGCACGACAGCAAGATAGTTTTCAAAAGCAGAACATTAAAAACGAAGCAAGCGTGAAGGTTATTAACTACATTATATCCGAAATAATAGCTTTGAAATCAAAATCTTTTACTGATGGTGAATTTATCAAGGAATGTATGGAGGCCGCTGCTGAAGTATTGTGTCCGTCTTCTAAAGTTGGTTTGTCCGGTGTAAAAGCGCCGGGTCCAAGCGAGTCAGGGCGGGTACCAGATAGACATCGGGGTGCGAGGCGTATGCCCTCAAGGCAGCTGTCTCTCCCCGCACCTATGGTGTCTAGTCATGCACGGTCTGCTCAACCGACTCGTGGAAGCCGGCTTCTATGCACAAGCTTATGCGGATGATGGATTGATTCTAATATCAGGCAAGTACTTCGGCATCATCTGCGAGAGAATGCAGATGGCCTGTAATATATTGGAGGCATGGTGTAATGAGGTAGGTCTCACGGTTAATCAGCGGAAGACTGAGATGATCCTCTTTACAAGGAGAAGGAATTTAGGAGATTTTCGACCCCCAAGATTGTATGTTCAACAACTGACCTTGGCAAAAGGAGTTAAATACCTGGGGGTCACAGTAGATGCAAAGCTGAGCTGGAAGACTCATATCGATAGGCAGATAAGGAAGTCAATAGCGACCTTCTGACAGCTCCTTAGAGCGGTAGGCACAACCTGGGGGCTAAGTGCTAGGATCATGCACTGGCTGTACCAAGCAGTCATAAGACCCAGGATATCATCTGACTCAATGGTATGGTGGCCCTCGGTGGAGAGGAAAACCATTCGTTCCAGTCTTGCAAAAGTCCAGAGACTGGCTAGCCTAGCGATAACTGGAGCAATGAGGACGACGCCGTCAGTAGCATTGGATGTCTTGCTAGGGCTGCCATCATTGTCTACTTTCATTAAGAAAGAGGCTATGGCAGCGCACTTGCGAATGAGAGACGCAGGAGCTTGGCATACCAAAGGTGAGGTTGTGGGTCATGCAAGGATCTCCCACGTTGTGGTAAGAGAGATCCCTTTATCTGCCTACAAAGTAGCGCGATCATCAAGCAGACTAAAATGGCATAAGGGTTATAGTATCTCAATCCCCGAAAGAGAGGACTGGGAGAGAAACAGGCTAAAGTTCTCCAGAGAGGCAATTGTTTGCTATGCGGATGGTTCACGTATGACACAGTTGCAATCCTCTGGTGCTGGAGTTTATATTGAGGCTACACAAACCGGGTCCAGCTTCCCTTTGGGGAAGTTTTCAACGGTGTTTCAGGCTGAGGTATATGCCATTCTAATGGCAATAACGATGAAGGAAGTCATAGAGGGGGCAGAGGAAGAGATTGTTATATGCTCAGACAGTCAAGCAGCCCTTAAGGCGCTCGACTCACCCATGGCGGGATCAGTTTTGGTTCGGGAATGCGGTGACAGGCTAGAGCAGTTGGCGCGACGTAAAAGAGTGAAGTTGGTTTGGGTGCCACTGTGGGATTGAGGGCAATCTTTAGGCATCACTAGGCAGCACATAAGGACAGCACTCGACGAATAGGCACAACATGAACTTCAACGTGAATGGGGCCAGTCCGGGGTCGGGAGGCAAGCTAAAGACTTCATTGTGAAGCCCGATAAGGGCCGAACAGAGTGGTTACTAGCCCGAGACAGGAAAGCTCTAAATTCCATCGTAGGAATAGTAACGGGGCACTGTCGATTGAGGAGACACCTCTTTATGTTAGGCATTGAGGAAGATTCTATCTGCACGGAGTGTCAGGAAGAGGAGGAAACTCCGCTTCACTTCCTGTGCAGATGTGAAGCGCGAGCGAGACTGCGACGAGATATTTTCGGCACTACGGTCTTGCATAGGGACGAAGTTAAGGATCTTGCATGGAAGGATATGCAGACTTACATAGTAAGGACAGGCAGATTCAAGGATGAGAGAGGAACTGTGGTAGGCTGAGAGGGCCTTATAGGCCTACCAGTCAGGTCTCTAGACCTCTCCCTAACTACTACTACTACTACTTGTCCAGTGCTACTGTTGCCAGAAGAATCGAAGAGTTAGCGGCAGACATTAAAAATTCACTAAAAGAACGTGCATCGAAGCTTGTATACTATTCTGTTGCGCTCGACGAAAACAAAACCGAAACCGCTCAATTAGCTAGATTTATTTGGGAATTGATAACAATTTTGAAATCACTGAAGAGATGGCTGCTCTTTTTCGGATTAAAGGAACTACAAAAGTCATCAAACACTTATAAGTGTTTGGTGACAGTACTGAAACGATATAATTTAGAATTAACAAACCTTTCTGTAGTTGTGACGGTGCACCATCCATGGTAGGAAAAACTAAAGGGTAAGTTTGATGAAAAAACAGCAGAAAGGTATTCCTTTGATGCATTACCATTGTATCTTTCATCAACAAAATCTTTGTGCAAAATCCACAAATATTGATGAGGTGATGAAAGTGGTCGTAAAAACTGTAAACTTCATTAAATCAAGCGGCCTCAACCACAGAGAATTCCAAAATTTTTTACATGAAATTAATGCCGAGTATTTTTCTGATATTCGTTGGCTGAGCAGAGAAAAAATACTAAAACGCGTTTTTGAACTCAAGAATGAAATCGCCTTCGTCATGGAAACCAAAGGGAAACCAGTTCCTCAATTTAGGTCACTAAACTCAAACTAATGATTGGCTGCGCGACTTTGGATTTCTCACGGACATCACGCTGCACCTCAATAATTTGAACACGAACACCAAACTACAAGGGAAAGAAAATCTCATCAACAACCTACTTGACCCTGCGAGGTTTAACCTGGATTTATGGAAAAATCTGCTGTTGAAAAGAGTTTACTCACTTTCCTAAACTGAAGAGTTGCGAATGTATAGATATGGATAAATATGTCGCAGCATTAGATTTACTCAAAAGAGTTCCAATCAAGGTTTTCTGACTTCAGAGATAATGAAAATTACATCAATCTCTTTGCCTGACCATTCAGTGTATCCGTTGAAGACATGCCAGAAAATTGTCAGATGGAGCTTATCGATTAGAACTGAAAGACAAGTTCGACATGGGTCTTCTTGATTTTTATCTCTGTTTGGGAGCACATATGTGTGCGAGCAACTGTTTTCTCGTATGAAGAATGTGAAGTATAAAACAAGGTCGAGAGTTACAGTTTGCGGGTTGCAACTACAAAAATAAAATCAAATATCCACACACTTGTCAAAAATAAACATTGTCAAAAATCGCATTGATCGATTGAACTTTTCAATTATAGTCGAATGCGGTCTTATCGTGCGGGTCCAAAGGTCACCAACATTATGAATCAAATCAGAAACCACAGTGAATACTAAAATGTTGTGTGATTCTTTTATCGAGCTATTAAATCTCGATGGGCTATTTACAAATATACAGGGAGAAAGAAAATTGTTTATTTTAGTATATTACGCAATATTATTAAGATAGCCACTTAATATTATTAAATGCCGAGGGACTAAATAAGAAAATTCGCTAAATATGTATTTGGTTAAAATTTTTTGGTTGGCAAAAACAAAAATACACAAAATGGCAAGCGCCTTAATAAAGTCGGAAGGCAGTTCGAATGGAACAATCCGGATATGTTCTGTTTATACAGCCACTTAATGAAAGTGAGATTTTTTTATCAATCACCAAAAATTATAGGCCCCGCTTGACCTAAAAATCTAACCACTTATACAGTGTCATTTATTTAAATGCGGGCCACCCCTGTGCAATGAAAACTTGTTTTTTTGCATTGTGATAACAAAAAAACTTATTTTGCAAAAATGTTATACACTTTTGTTAAAAACACAAGATAATTAGTTATTACTTCCCTCGTGAGATTTTTTCTGATCTTTACGTTTAAGGGTCCCTAGATGCCGGAAAACATGTTTTCTCAATTCCGTCTGTCTGTACATCAGTCTGTCTATTCGCCGTATAGATAAAAAAACTATTTATCCGATTTCTTCAAATTTCGGTCTAAAATTAAGGACCTTGCACACGAAAAATACAGGCTATATATATATATATATATATATATATATATATATATATATATATAAACTCCGGGCTGACGAAAAATACAGGCTATATATATAGCCTGTATTTTTCGTCAGCCCCGAGTTTCTGGTAAAGCGATTTTACCGATTTTTTATATCAAATTTTATCTTATAATTAATAAAAAAATTTACTTATTTTAAACACGCTTTAAATTTGGACCAAGTATTCTATAATTATTTATTTATTGCCTACAAAATTACAAATGTACTAAAAAAGTAAGCAAAAAAATGTCAAATCTAATAAAAAAAAATTTTAAATTAAAATTCACTGTCTAATATCCAGGAGCAAGTGCCAAAAGCTCTGAGAATCGGTATAAGGAATGTACAGAAACTTGTGCATGAAAAAAAATTTACTTCCGAAGAAGATTAAGAAATGCACATGAAAAAATCCAAAGGCAAAAGACTTAAGTTACAATGCAAAAATGGATTTTCATAATGCAATTTACGATTTATACACGTTAAAGACTAATATAATCCTTCAGAAACTTTTTAACATTATAGACTGAAAAATATCATCACTTAAAAAGTCCTCATCTTTTGAGTCGTCCTTAAATGGCGCAATGGTCATTGTTGCTATTTCGACGTCTAAAACTCGTTCTCGATTCCACCAATCCCATATTAATTTCTCCGTATGTTCCACAGATTTCTTCCAGTACTTCGGCGTAATATAATCTAATGAATCTTGCCAAACAATTTGCACTTCATCTGATGTAAGACCATCGTTCACGTGTTTTTCGTAATATGATTTTGCCCCAGCCCATATTAATTCTATTGCGTTAAACTGGCAATGGTAAGGCGGCAGTCGTAAAACCTCATGTCCATTTTCCCGTAATATTTCATCTACGGCATATATTGTTGGTTTTTTAATAGATTTTGCCATTAAAAGAAGTTCTAGTTTCAGCATATTGGGTAAAGGATTTTGTTTTTGTTTTTTTAGCCAGTCATAAATATCAGTTTTCTTCCAGGATGAAGTAGATTGTTTATTTAAGATTCTTGAATGATAAGATGCATTGTCCAGAATGATTAAAGACAGAGCATATAAATTTGGAATCAGTTGTTCTTTTAACCACTTTTCAAACAGTTCCAGTCCATATTATCATGGTAGTCCATCCTTTTGGATGTTGAAGAAAACAGTAAACTTGCACCTGGGAGAAATCCTGTTGAAGAACCTGCATGCAAAATGATAAACCGTTTTTTCGTCCCACATCCCATTTTTCTCTTGACACTTTTTACAGACTCTCCAAGATTTCGAACCACTTCCATTAGAAAATATCCAAGTCTCGTCTAAATATACCACTTTTCTAAATTTTGAATTAATATTTTCCGTGTTTTTCTTTAAAAACTCGATACACTGACTTGTTATATGTGGCAACTCGCATAAAAATCTTCGATTACAGTCCTTTTTATATCGAATATTCCACTCATGTACAAATTTTGCCGTAAGACTGGTGGTGTTTTCGAAAAATTATAGCGGAAATACCACGTCGTCTCGGAAACATGGTGTTTCCACTTACCTGGTTAGGTGTGGTTACATACCTAACCAAAAAATGAAATCTTGACAATATGAAACCTGCTTTTGAGAGAAGCTAGAGTCCCTAGAAACTGATTTTTTTTAAGTATCTTTCAAACATTTTTGAAAAGTTTTCAATATGAATAATCGCTTTGGGCTAGTTCAAGAAGAGGAAATTGATGAAAATATAATTGGAAGCGAACCAAGAAACACCGTTAAATCCAAGAAGAGCATCTGGAGACAGTTTATGTCATTCTGCGATGAAAAAACTATACATTTGACCAAGATACCCCAGTATCCCAACTAGCAATGATTTTGAAAAGCTGGGCCTACAATATGCGAAAAATGAACGGGGAGGAATATAAAGAAGGCACGGTAAAAATTATTTGGAATGTGACGGCGAAATTATTGATGGAAAGGTATTTCAATGAATACAAAATTAAAACAAATCCCTTCGAGCAGATCGAATTTAAATCGACCCGAGACGCAAAAAATGCCAAAAGGAGACATTTGCAGGGTATTGAAGGCAAACGCAGAGAATCGGCCGTTTTTTTGACATACAATGAATTAAAAAATCTAATCGAAGCTTGTGATGAATCAACTCCAGAGGGTTTACAAGAGAAGTGTTTTTTTTTCTGTTGTCCTATGAATTAGCCTGGAGAGGAGGAGAAGGTGCAAGGGCCGAAACAACGTTTTTCGAAGAAGAAACTGACAACTTCGGAGGAAAAACAGGTAGAATTCAATACAACCCTGTTTTTTCTAAAACATGTCAACATGTCGAAGTAGTTGGTGAGAAAGGAGAGAAGTCCCAGCTTTTGCCCAGTAAGAATTTATAAAGAATTACAAGATAAAAGGAAAAGTTTCTCCAACACTCGATTATTTTTGACGCCAAACCCCCATTAGAAAATTTCCGGAAAATGGTTCAAAAACAGCCCAGTAGGAGAAAACGACATTTCAACTTGGACAAAAATTAAGCACAGAAATCAGGCCTCAATACCATAAAAAAATTTACCAACCATTCCCTCAGAGCTACTGCCGTGTGCAAGCTGGCCAAAAGCGGAGTCTCGGAGCAAAACTTGATAAAAATTACAGGTCATGCGAATGCGAAATCCCTATCAAGTTATTTGCAAGTGGATCCAGTTCGCCACAAAAAAAGTATTGAAAAAATGAGGGAACCTGGAAAAGAACCACCTCAACAGCATGTGCATCCAGCCCCTGTAGCAGCATCCCCCAGCACAAGTACAAGTAGTGGTCTGACGGCATCTTCTACGTCGTCGCAAAACAACGATGTGGTTAATAATTATCAGAACTGTACCTTTTATTATACAATCAATAATTAAAATTGAATATTTAGATTTATATTAAGTACTTTTCAATATTTAGACAAATAATTTTATTAGTATATTATTATTCAATTTGTGTTCAATTTGTTACAAAATTGAAATTTCTGAACTTGAAATAGGTATGTATTTAATATTCAGTTAATAAAGCTTAGTTTCCCTGTATTTGATTCGTGGAATATTCCTCCTAAATACCATTCGTGCTTAAAAATTATCTGGTTAATAATATATTTGGTATTATCCCCGAAAACCCAACATTTTTATTAATTTTGACAACGATTTTAGTCCAATTTCCAATATGCCTCGATTTTTCAAAGCTTCTTTTAAAACTTGAAGGGTTATATTAGTTTTTGATGTGTATGAATCGTAAATTGCATTACGAACATCCATTTTTACATTGTCACTTAAGTCTTCTGTCTTTGGCTTTTTTCGTGAACATTTCTTAATCTTCGTCGGTAGTAAATTATGCTTTTTCTCACGCACAATTTTCTGCACAGTCGTTATACCGATTCCCAGAGCTTTTGCTATTGTCTCCTGGATTTTGGCCGGTGAATTTTCATTTTCGTAATATTTTATTAGATTTAATACCATTTTTTTCGCTTGTGGATGCAAAAAACCCGAAACTTGTTTTCCTATTACTCATTTTGTCAGTGACTTGTCAATCTGACTTTGAACTGACATCGCTCAAAGATTTTAGCAACTGCTGGTATTTATGTGTTTATCTTCTTTTTCCATATGAAAATATCATAGGTCTATCCAATGACGTATAAAATGGATAGACTCAGCATTCCCATAAGGAAACTCTTCAAAAAATAGATCAGTCATTGTTTGACAGATTTTGCATGAGTGGAAGAAAGATGGACAAAGTATAGAGTAAATGGCATCAAGGGTCCCAGCATCACGACCTGACTCACCAGTGGCGTAGTTTTTTTACAGCAAATTCAGTTTTAAGAAGTTTTCTGTTTTATCATCAGAGTTTAAGGCGGCCGTCTTAAACCAAATTTGATTTTCTTCTATTTTATAAAGTCAACTACTGAAGTTCTCACGCTGTTGAAACTCCCAAGTTTGAACGCTAGCATTCATGTCGTTTTATTAGTTTGCTGGGATAACATATCAGTTTTAATATCGATTTAATCTTTTGCATTAGCGGGTAAAAAAAAATATTTTATTGAATTTGTTGAGATTTTCGTGCCCGATTGTACACACGGACTTTTGAGAGAATTTTATATATAGTTTGAAGTTGCCAATGTTAAGCTTGATCTTAATTAGGTCTGTTCGTTTGACAGAATATTGTACACTTAATATTCTGCAACAGAATAGTAATTAAGGATTACCTGCCCATTTTAGACTATGATTAAAATGAAACAATTTCCACTAATCTAGGAACTTAATAAGATTGAAAAGAAAAACAAGAAATTCAAACAATATCATTTACTACTTATTCAATAAGATAATATATGCTGAAGAAATTAATATACACAAGTAATTAATTAAAATACAATATAAAACTTTATTAAATCTTAAGTACATGCATACAAAAAAATATCAATATGACAAGCCGAGGGAGCTTGCAAATAAAACTGTACTATAATTAAGTATATTTCCTTGTACAACAAAATTTAATTCTTTTTTGTATACTACATTCTACACTAGTTCATTATACCTTCTGTTTAACATCACAATTATTTGTATAACTATAATAATATAGAGTTTAAGGTCGCATAGTTGCAATTTTGATTTCAATGTCATCGAAATTATTCACCTCGTACATGTGTGTTTGTTTACTTTTATAAGGTTATTAGGATTCATTAACTGTTTTGCGGCAATGTTATGTTATATTCTAACGTGTGTTTTACGATTTGGTAAATTGATAATTTACATTTTTAAAAAGCATTGACCTATCGAAATTCCAAAAAATTGTAAAATTTTTCTGTGGTAATAAAGCATACTTTTGTTTGTTTGTTTGTTTGAAGAATCGTGTTACTAAAGTAGTTGCTTATAGTCATATTTATTTCAATTTGTGTAATGTTTTAACTATGACTACATCCATACGATTTTCGTCCTTAGACTTAAAGATTCACCATTTGGCATTTACTCGCCTGTTTCTGACCACCCCCTGTCATCGAAATTATTCACCTCGTACATGTGTGTTTGTTTACTTTTATAAGGTTATTAGGATTCATTAACTATTTTGCGGCAATGTTATGTTATATTCTAACGTGTGTTTTACGATTTGGTAAATTGATAATTTACATTTTTAAAAAGCATTGACCTATCGAAATTCTTTTCGATTAATGTTTTGATATGTCTTATTTTAGGTATATTTCGCTTTGTCCAAAAAATTGTAAAATTTTTCTGTGGCAATAAAGCATACTTTTGTTTGTTTGTTTGTTTGAAGAATCGTGTTACTAAAGTAGTTGCTTATAGTCATATTTATTTCAATTTGTGTAATGTTTTAACTATGACTACACCCATACGATTTTCGTCCTTAGACTTAAAGATTCACCATTTGGCATTTACTCGCCTGTTTCTGACCACCCCCACGGAAACTTTACAGTTCATTTTCAAATAGTGGCTGTTATTTCGTAATGTGCAACTAAAGTTAATAAAAAAAAAGACTTTTTTTAACTCTCAGTAATTTTACAAATCCTATCATTGGGCGTTATCTTTTTAATATAACCGGTTAAAAAAGCCAATTGGAGGAACTTTTTCACTTCATACTGTTATCACTTGTTGCAATAAAAATGCAGTTGGTTTCCTGGTTTAAATAAATTGCCATCAGTATATAAATATACGTGATCAAAAAATATTATAATACTGAATTTTTTTTTTGTAAAAATTAAGGTTTCTTACGATAAATACGTTATATATGAATTTTAAAACGAAGTGAAATTTAAGAAAACCAAGAAAATGTTGCAAAGGAAAATTTTCTTTTACCCGAATGCTTCCGAAACTCTATATAACGGAAGCATGCTTGCTATCCGAAAACGAGGTTGATGATTTCCAAATTATTGTTTTTAATGTAAAAAGAACCTAACATCACATACTTAGTCCTGATACTAGTGGCATAATTTGTCTTAGCTGTATCTAATTTTCTTTAGTTTAATGACTGATCGGTTTTAAATGTAAACAAAAGGTTTTTATATGTCGTTGTGTCTATCTAATTCATCTTCCGGATTTTATGCGGAGGATATGATTACACGTAATAAAAGAAAAACAAACTTAAAAATTGTGTCATTAATAAATCGTATGACTCGCACGAGAACACTGCTTTTGACTATAATATGGATTATTACACTTTGAAATTATATGTTTTTTATTTTATTGATATAGTGATAAGGTGACGTGGACCTTTGTAGCCCTTCGGACTAAGTCAAATCGATTTTTGGCCCTTGCACTAAAAAAGGTTGAAGACCCTGTAACAAACTTTTCCGTTCGTTACAATGTTTGGTTCAAAATTCAATTTAAACTAAATAATATTAACAATTTTCTAATTAATAGCATCAAATCACAATTTTACTGGACTAACAATTGCTGGGAATATTAAGTACCGCACGCATGGCACCGAAGTTATTATATCGATCCCGAATCAACAGATCGCAAATTCTCGCTTTGTAAAACACGTTCGAAGGAAATTTATAGATTCAGATTTCGTCCGCCACATTTAAAATAAAATTTATACATATGCTTTTCAATTTCATGAATATTATTATAAAATGGTCGCTAATTGATTCTTTATTAGGTGTATCACATAGATAGTTGTATTGAGAACATTTCCTGAGTTTTAGATTGATCAAATATTAACTATTAATTGGGTTTTTCATTATTAAAAATCTTAACTGCCAAAAATAGATTCTGAATTGGCGCCATGTTTTGGTGAGACATACGGATGTACTGTTTTTATGTAGTCCGATTCCATAAAATCGAGTGGGTCAGTCGTTTCGAGCCTCTTTTGCAAAATTTCTATTGTTGAAAGCAAACATGAGATAAGTTAGTTGGAATTTAGTTAGTATTTTAACTTAGTCAGCCTAGATGCTGGATTAAATCCAATAAAATCTCAATTCAGTAATGGATTACTGCTTTCTTAAGCCATAACATCTGGTAAGTTAGTTTTGAGTGTTTTCTGGCAAGAAAAATTACATTTTTGTGGACTCATTTCGCCATTTTGTTTCAGTTTTTTTTTTCTTTTAACATTTTCCCTCTTCTCTACGATTTTTTCCTTACCACTTTCAATTGTTTTAATTATATTATATTTATATTTTTTTTTCAAGAAGTTTTTTTTTTGTTTTCTAAAATGCTCAATATATTGCGCATTTTGCCCGGGAGTATGTTTGGTGTTAAATGATATTTTTATTATTATTATTTTTAATTGGTCATTAGTAATTTTTATCCGTTATAATAATTATAACTATTCATTTTAAACTCGCGCGTATTATTTATTCAGCCAGTAATTTAACAATAATTTTATGAACTTGCGCAAATTGCAATCCCTTCAAATCCGTCATACGACGAAAAAGGGTACTAGTTCAACAATTCTCTCTCGCATCACGCACGTCCAATTTGTTCGGGACTCGTTTTTAATAATTTATCTTAACGCATCTATCCGCATTTTGTAACTAACTAAATTTCTTTTTGTAACGAGTTGTTTAAACCCTCGTGTGTTACTCGTTCTTGTTCCTTGAATCAATCCAGAAGATAAGAAGATAAGAAAATTGAGAGCTCTCTAGAAGACCGGAGAAAAACGACAGCCTATAAATCTTCTTAGTGAATCCACTTATAAGGGTGAATTTTCTATTACATTATTTTCCTCTCATCTAGATTCGCATTTATTTATACTTTTTATAATTAAATATAGCCCATTTTGAAATCTCTCACTAATCAGCTATCGAAGTACGCAACAATATATATATATATATATATATATATATATATATATATATATATATATATATATATATATATATATATATATATATATATATATATATATATATATATATATATATATATATATATATATATATATATATATATATATATATATATCTATGCCGCTGCAATATTATGTTAAAACTATAAGAGATATGTATTAGCTTCAATGTGATTTCAATAGGGAAACATGTATAGTTGGGCGCTAAATGCGATTTTTTATGAAAAAATCTAATCTAGAATTATAAAATAGAAGTAGATTTGTCCATTTTTGACCCCTTTTAGACGCAAATGCCGTCCCATATAATTTTTTTTTCCACAAAATGGCTCCTTACCGCCTTGCATTGATCCTTTGTCTACGTAACTGCAAAATTTGAAATGGTAAATCGTACTCACGTCTTTCTATTTCTGCAGCGCATGAACCCTTTTGAACCCATTTTTAAACGAAATGTAATTTAAATTACCTATACATAACACATTTTTTTTGAGGTCGGACGTGCAGGAAGTTTAGGTACCTTTTCATCTTACTTTGAACTTGACTAGACCTTGCCGCTATTTTTTCACTTTTTGCGTGCAGTTCACACTTAACTGCAAGAATTACTTCTCTTCTTCTCCTAGATGATCCCAAAATAAAACAACGAAATAAAATCTATCTTTGTTCTTTATTATTTTTTAAGGTCTCTTTTACACATCATGTGCTACAACGTTTGTGAATCGATTAGTTTACAAAACAAAAAGCGTTAAGTAACATTAAAATCAGTCTAGGTACCAAGGGTGGTACTTAAAAAATATAATTTTTAAAATATCCGTCAAAAATAATGTACAACCAGCAGCGTCTTGAATTCATTACGACTACCTAAATTAATTTAATTCAAAAAATACATTTTTATAGAAAAAAAATCCTAACCTGATGATATATTAATGATACAAAGAGATTTTTTTTAAGTATAATAATTACAGTACATAATATTAAGAAGATATGTAGAGGTAACAGAGGCGATATTTTATACCAAAGTGTAAATAAAATAAAGGGAATAACTAGTGAGGATAATCGCGCAAATCTTTATTATATGCACCAGTTTATTATTTTACAAATTTCGTTCCCACTTTGATATTTAATATTTATTAGTAACCTAAGCTAACGCTACACTAATTTTCAACGGTTAAGGCTTTACAGTCCGTTTAATTTCTAAACCTACTGTACTTTTGAATATTAGGGCTCCTATTAGTGAAGAATCGCTGTATTAATAATAACCTTGGGTCTTTTTTTATTTTGATGTAAAAAAGCATATCAACAAATGCAGCGATTTATGACCAATAGGAGCGTTGACTTTCACAAGTCTAGTAGGTTTAGAAAACAACTCCTACGTCTGTTTTAACACCTGTCAATTATTTAAGGTGGCAAGTTAATTTATGAATGTCGAAACAGTAATTTATCGCTGCTAACGTTGGGCGGAGTCTAAATAAATATTGTTGAATATTGAGCATTAACAAAACTTATAATTGATAAAAATGCGGATTATGTTAGGATTGGGTAGGTTAGCTTCCGACTCTGTTTATTAAGCAAAACAAGAATGATTTGGCAAACCAACAAATTACTGTCGGCAGACATTCATATTTATTTTAACTAAAGTTCAAAGTGCCCTACAATTTTTTTGAGTGTTTCCAACTGGCTGTTATTTAGTACAGACGTCTCCGGGTTTTTTTTGGGATGTACGAGGAAACTTTATCCAGCTCTGTGTGGAAATCTTCTCTCTAGAAAGGAACCAGATTTGTTGGTTCATGTTGGTGTTAGTATTAATGGTATTGGAAACGTAGCGATAGTTTCCGTACAGAAATGGGGGACTTTTTGAAAAAAAATTGACATGCACGTGACATTTGGTGGTAGATCTAAGGCGAGGAGAAAAACAATACTTGAAAATTTTTAATATTTTGGATAGGAGTTAGAGTTTCGTTCCCACTTTGATATTTAATATTTATTAGTAACCTAAGCTAAACACTAATTTTCAACGGTTAAGGCTTTACAGTCCGTTTAATTCTTAAACCTACTGTATTGAATATTAGTCTCTTATTAGTGAAGAATCGCTGTATTAATAATAACCTTGTCTTTTTTTATTTTGATGTCAAAAAGCGTAACCAAAAAACAAGTGTAGTAAGAAAACAAGCTCCTACGTCTGTTGTAACACCTATCAATTATTTAAGGTGGCAAGTTAATGTATGAATGTCGAAACAGTAATTTATTTAACGTGATTTTGCATTTTACTCGTTCGTTATTTGAGGTGAGTCTAAATAAAAAATGTTCAGCATTAACAAAACTTATAATTGATAAAAATCGGATTATGTTAGGATTGGATAGATTAGCTTCCGATTCTGTTTATTAAGCAAAACACGCAAACCAACAAATTACTGTCGGCAGACATTGTACAAATCAAAATGCCCTAAAATTTTTTGAGGGTTTCCAACTGGCTGTTATTTAGTACACGATAGTGCCGACGTCTCCGGGTATTTTTAGGGATATGTAAAGAAACTCCATCCAGCTCTGTGTGGAAATTTTCTCGCTAGAAAGGAACCAGATTTGTTGGTTCGTGTTGGTGTTAGTATTAATGGTATTGGAAACGTAGCGACCGTTTCCGTACAGAAATGGAGGACTTTTTGAAGAAAAATTGACATGCACGTGACATTTGGTGGTAGATCTAAGGCGAGGAGAAAGACAATACTTGAAAATATTTAATATTTTGGATAGGGGCTAAAGTCCGACAATATTTCAATGCCGCATAATTGAGCTGGCATATCATTTCTGCGTGTAGCCAAAAACATTAAAAGTAGCAACCAAATAAATTTTTTATACATTCGTCGACAAATGAACTAATCGGTTGGTCCTCGACCAATATGTAGCTGTACAAATAGCATCATCCCTTTCCGTTTTTTCTGTATTTTTCAAAGACTTGCGAAAGAATCACACAGCTTAGAGTAGAAAACCTGCCCATTAGAAAGTGGCCAAGTGTCGCAAATGTGAAGATTCTTAGGTTATTCGGGAATTTACTGTTCCTCACAGTATTACGTGGTATCAGAAACGTGATGGCCGTTTCGGTGCCGAGGCGGGGGACTTTAAATGATAATTTGGAAAAAACAATAAATGGATATGGGTATGAGCGGAAACAGTACGGAAGGCGTGGAATGAAACCTAAAGGATCAGGCATTTTGAAAATTGAAGCTTAATATAAAATTTGAGGATACATAAAAATGGAGAGGAGATAATAGCCAAGGCGTTTTAATTCGCAATCCACCAATCAAATTAACTCGATCTGGTCGAATTCCTTAAGAAATGGTCATACTAAAACGAAAAAGAAAATAAACCAAAATTCATACTAGGTCAAATAAGAGTCAAAAAATATTAGACTGTTTGAATTATCGGTCCAATAAAGATTTGCACGATCAGTATATAACATAATGCATACAACTAATTAAAATAAATGATATAAACAGCGTTTCTTGGAAGATACAAAATATAAAAATTAAACGTTCCAAAACGAGTTAAAATAAAGTACAAAATAATTAATTACGTCTTGCCGTACTCTTTTGCCTAAAATGGTACAAAAAACATTCAGTGCCACACCTAAAATTTCGGCAACTACGTTTATCTATATACACAGTTATAGTAGAATTAATCTGTCAGAAATTTTCCTGAAAAAGAAATTGCTACGTACGATTCTGAAGTCGCCCGTGGACTGCTCTATCCCCATTTTTTTTTGTTTACACATGTTAATGGCCGCACAAACGAAGGTAATCCTAAGTTTAGTACTGCACAACGACCGGAAGCCATAATTTCTTTAACTTTGGTAGAAATAGTCCAGTCAAACTGTCGAAGAAAATGGCCAAAATGGAAAATTTTTTTTAACAGTAATTTTTTTTGGAGTCGTTAGATTTTTGGGGTGCAGATTAAGAATCCGACTCTGCATCTGCACGAGAGGTGGGACAACACTCTTAAAAACGGTAATTTTGGTAATTTTGTACATTTTCTAGTATTTTTTGCAGCTTTTTTAGGTTGTATATGAGCAAATTAAACTTAGCGCTTTTACTATTAAAAATATTTTATGACCTATAAACCATTGGAGCATCTTTAATAAAGTATACTTTACATATACAACCAACATTTCAAAATACCTGTATAATAGTAACGCGTAAAGACATTGTATATTAAATATGGCTTTCGGTCATTGTCCACACTAAGGATTCCCGTCCCTTGTAATCTCATTAACACGTCTATAAAAAAATCGAAGGAAAGAGCAATTTTTTTTCTCGAAATCTTCCAGTAGGCAGACTTCACATTTGGGTTAGAAAGTAAGATTTTCTGCATCATTGTAATACAATACCTCATATGGCAGTGTTTTTGTCGGTTGTTTTTAAAAATAAACTATGTTAAAAACTATTAAAAATCAGCAAGAGCCCCGGAACAATATTATACAAGGTGGTCTATTTAAAATAACAAAGTAGATGCTTAATTTTCAACTTTTCAATTGTCATTTCTTTATTCTTTAAGCAAATCCTGGCGGTTAACATAAAACCTTAATTTATCTTTTAAAATAAAACTTGCAGACCCGCATATAATAGTCCAATTCATTATCCAAATTGAATGCCTACGTTTCGACAATCATTCGCGTAATCTTCAGGGCCATATTGTAATTACTGGTGAACTTAATATTCCTGAACGAAAATATACAGGGTAGGTTAAATTAAAAAAGTTGCGTAATTGGAGATCTAATCAAACGCTGTTCTAAATCTTTTGTGAAATATTTAACTGTTTTAGAGATTTTTGGAAAAAACTGAAAATAAATGTTAAAAACTATTTTTTGGGTTTTTCCGCCTTAGAAAATTGAAAAAAAATAAATAAAAAATAAAATATAGTTACCCTATAAATTGAATAGATAGTCTTGAGTTCTGGGTCCACTACGAAGGTACCCGAGGAACGACACTGAAAAATTTCGTAATTATTTAATAAATGTTACTTTCGCATTGCTACTTTTTGTCCTCTACATGATGCCATCATTAAATTTTTGATCCCACGTTTCGGTTTTTCGTGTTCATCATCAACTTTGCTTTTTTAAATATGCGGATAATTTTATTTATGCTTGTTAAATTCGCTTTTTTATTGTAAATTCAACGACTTAAATTTATAGAACGTTTCGAACTATAAAACTCATCATAAATACAAATATCGAAAGACGAACGCGTATTTGATAATAACTCCTAGTCCATAAGGTTGAAATCATTAAAATGATTTGTATTAATAAATATTAAAAATCATACCTAAAGCAGATTTACGCCAAGTCCATTTTGACGTGTTTAGTAGGCCATGCTTGTTTTGGCTATGACAAAAGACACTGAGCGATGAATCCGCCATTAGGTAAATACATATTAAATAGTAGGCTTTGACGTACAGTTTTTTAAACAAATTATACAGACCTGTCAGGTTAAAATAAATAGTCTAAAATTAATTTTTAATTAAAATTGTTTGATAGTTGTGTAGAACATGGAACTTTATTCAAACGAAGAAAAATTTGACATGATATGTTGTTATATTAAGGAATATAAAAATTGTGCAGAGGTTGATAGACAATATTTATTGAAACCAACCCAGAAGGTCTATTTTTGACAAGCTTGTCAGAAATTTTAGGGAATATGACGAAACCTGTATTGCATCACGAAAGACAAAGAGAACCAGTATTTTTAAGGGGTGGGGATGTGGAAAACCCATCAAACTTTCAACCCATTGCTATTGCCAACACTATCAAAAATTGTAGAGAAACTGATTAGGAAGGGTATGATGTCTTTTTACCCAGAGCAGTTTAGCTTCCAGTCAACAAAATGTATGTATGATGCGATATTTTCGTTCCTTTAAAAAGTATATCTAGTATTAAACGATGGCGAAGCTGCTGCAACGGTGTTTTGTGATTTATCAAAAGCCTTCGACAATTGACACGAAACACTGCTGAGAAATATAGAAATCTATGGGTTTAGGAGTGAGGTGCTGGGTTGGTTTGAATCATATTTTTCTGGGCGTTGTCATAGTATAACATTTGACAACGAACTTTCGGAGCAGCGGAATATCAATTTTGTTGTCCCTCAATACTCAGTTTTGGATCCACTGTTATTTTTTCTATATATTAATGACATAGTGCATATCAATCTAACTGGCGTATTCACACTTTTTTCGGACGATGCAACAATTTTATGGCATAATATGGACCGACGCAAACTTTTGGATATTATAAATTTTGATCTGAAGATAAAGATCGGACAGATAACTTATGAGGGTTCTCTAAACTCAGACAGATAATTAGAATTCATAAATAATGATATTGAAGATTTTCTTGATGACATTTCTCTGGCCGTAATTAACAATATGTGGTTTCAACAAGATCTGGGGGCGTCTCTTCATAATTCTCGTCATAATATGAAACATTTAACGCAGCGTTTCCAAAACAGGTTAACTGCCACTTGTGGCCCCATAAGATGGCCCGCTCGGTGCCCTGATATTACATCATTGGATTTTTTCTTGTAAGGGCTTCCTTGATGAGGAGGTTTACTGGAAAATATTGACGAACTTCAAGCCGAGGTTGAAGCCGCATTTTCAAGAATAACACCCGAGATGTTAAGAAAACGAAGAGGGACTTTTTAAAAATAAAATTAAGGAACTTTGTTATAAACTATTAGTTATTATTGCTAATTACGCTATTTGAAATACACGATCGTTGTACTTGTTTATACTGATGATGAGTTTTATAGTTCGAAACGTTCTATAAATACTACGTCTGATAAGTCGTTAAATTCAAAATAAAGAGGCGAATTCAATAAGCATAGAATAAAATAATTCGTCTATTTAAAAAAATGAAAGTTGACGATGATCACAAAAAACCGAAACGTAGGATCAAAAATTTAATTATGCTATTATTTAGAGAACAAAAGGTGCCATCGTAATATTTATTTATAGATACCTACCTTCTTTTTTTTTTTTTAATTAACCAACAATACACTTCTGATTTACGAGACCCCTGTAGACTGCATTCTTGAACGGGACCCTGTTTTATGCCCAAGAGATGGATTATCCGCAGTAATAATAACTGACACTGAAGATGATTCGAATCAGTGACGAAACGTTGGTACTCGATTTCAATGTTCAGGAAAATTGCCGAAAAAGCTTTAAACTTAAGTTATTATGTTAAATGACTTAAAAAAACGTATCAGAAGATTATTTCTATATAACAACCAATGGCAAGAACGCAAATCAATATGGATAAACGTATCTGTCGATTCTCATAACACTACTACAGGGTGGCACCGGACATGTTAAAATCCTTAAGAAATTGCACATTAATACAAAATACTAAAATATTCGCTAATTGTTGTGCACACATCAGGGTATCTCTATACAATTTTATATTTCTCTCTCACCCACGTTAGGCACATAGTTCACACGTTTTCACACTATTTTTATTTATTTATCACTAACTTCAGTTCACTTAAAACCTATATATAATAAGTATAACGGATTGCATGGTTTGTCTACCACCACTGGGCCAATAGTTGCGGATTTTGGACGATTTTACGGCGGCATATTAAGCACCCTTTACAGATCTCCGACAGTAAGCTTAAATATTGCTCTGTTATTGGCTAGCATTGACCGAGGCTGAGATGTACGCCCAAAATATACGGGGACCAAAAATATTTTTTAATCTCCTGTACTATTAGGTAACATATGTCAAATTGCAGGTTTTGATTTGTTGTTGTCAACTTGTCAAATAATATATTATATTGTCACCAGTGTTAGTCTAAGATTCGATTGCACGATTACTACACCCATCTGTTCTAGATACAATTACTAATAGAAGAATCGTTTTGGTAGATTATTGTAATAATTAACTCCACTGTGTAATACAGGGTGTTCGCAGTCGTGTGCAAATTAAGAAAATGTCAAAATCTCAACGGTTTCCTAGTAACGGCTGATCCAAGTTGCATTTTAAATTTTTAATTTTGGGAATATTAATTTATTTCTTTACGGATCAACTTGATATTTGACACACGAGTTTAAGGAATGGACACTCTTATATTTGTCAAAATAAAGTCGCCATCTTTAAGCCGATTGAACGTGCTTTAAATAATGTACTCTTACTTCAAATCGATAAATCATACCGTTTAGCCGCAAATTGATAGTAAAGTTTTATTCAATTAAATTATAATAATACAACAAATAACAGCGTAACAAAACTAACAAACTTTATAATAAATTCTGAAAATGTCCACCATTAACTAAATTTTTTAAAGACCTAGATCGCAGCTTCTTATAGTAGCACCCTGTATATACGAGCCTTGTCACAGTGAAGTTAGCCCCACCCCCAAAACATGATATTTGTGAATTTTATTTCAGGACAAATTAAAATTTTATTTGAAATATAATATTTTTGGTATCTTTAAATGTTTATGGAAAGATAACAAGGCCAATGTGGCTATTTTTAAAGAGTTTATATTTCAAAGTTGTCTTCTTTGTAAAATGGTTTCTGTTTGGGAAAATACATGATGTAAATAGGCTTTGTAAGACAAATGATCACGTTTGGACAAGAAGCCTGTTGTGACGTTTCAATTAACTTCCGTATATTGGTGTTGTTGTTAACAACTAAAAATAGCTCGTGGTGAAGTTGTTTCTGACGAAATAAGCAAAGGGACTATTTATTTGCGTTTAAAAGGCCAAAATGCCTCCCAAACCGCTGACAATTGTGATATAGATTTCGAAATTTTATTATTAAACTTTACAAAACCATTGGATCTGTAGCTAAAAAACCGAGAACATCCGCATTATTCCAATACCAACTTAAGAGCTTTATAAAGGACTATCAAGCAAAATACATACGGCTAAAAAGTAAAAGACTGGTTGTTAGAAACAATATTTCACTTTTAAAATGGACGTTCAACAGGCCAGATCTGTCGCCGATTGAAATTTTGTAGGATATCATGAAGAAAGAGCTTCGATCAAATCCCGCAAAAACCGTTCCAGAATTACGAAACCGTCAAGAACTTTGGAACAGTTTTACATCAGATGACTGCTAAAAATTAGTTGAGACTATGAAATTTGGAACAGTTTTACATCAGATGACTGCCAAAAATTAGTTAAGACTATAAACTAATGTTATGTTTCTTCTCAAAATTCTATATACATCAAATAAAAAAAATATATTAAGCAAAAAATGACATTCATATACAGGGTATTTCAAAATTACTGCACATCAGAATAATATTAAAAATTCCGACAGAACTATACCTACCTGTTTTATCTATCTAAAAAAAATATAATTAAAACAAATACAGTTATGTACAGGTCATTTCAGTAACCTAACCTAGTAACTAAGTTACTTTTAAAATTGGGAAAAAGTATCTATAATAAAGATACTTTTGTAAATTAACTTGTAACTTTTACTTTTGAAGTAACTAGTTACTTTAAAAGTAGCAAGTTACTTTTAAAAGTAACCGAGAAAAAAAAGGTCACAAAAAATAAATAGAAAAATTGAACTCCGGATTTTTTCGGATATCACTGGAAGTTTTCCAAATAATCCGTCTTCTTATCCGGGACGAGCAATATATATATATATACGGGTTTCCCAAAAGGTCCTACCAATAATTTAGGAATACATAGACTTGATTAAAATATCGCGACTTAGCCATACTTGCCTTAGTCCAAAAGTTAATATTAAGAAAGACACAAGGTGTAATAATATTACGCCTTCAAAATTGATGTAACTTATACAGGTCGCTACTTTTCTCTCTTAAAAATGTTGCAACTTTTTTATATACAAAATTATGGAACTTTGTACACAAAAAATAGGTTCTACTTCTCCCAAAATAGCTATACTTTATAAATCTATCTCGAGTTCACGTAGTGTAGTATGGATGATACCTGTTTAATTTTTAATACTTTTTTGATGTGCAGTAATTTCGAAATACCCTGTATATATAATTGTATTTTTCTTGCTTTATGTATTTTATTTGTTGTAAATACAATTTTGAGAAGAAACGTAACAATAGTTTATTCAAAATTTTCATTTTATAGTGTTGTTTCCTTGGAAACCCTTAAAAAATATAGTTAAACTGCGTATGTAAACAACTGAACGACAAAAGTTTATTTAATTTTGCAAAATAACTATTAGGGTCGAGCACTACAACATCTACAAGCCTACATCGACAGCAACGATGCTATGACAAAATATTAATAATTATATATTTATTGTTGTTTTTTATTTATTTTAATATTGATGGCAATATAATATACAGGGTGTCCCAACTAAAAGTATCCACCCCAAATAACAAGTCGCCAAGACAAAAAAAAAATTAAACGCTCGGACCCGTCGATTTTGCTTTTGAGGGGGAAACATTTTACGCCTATTTTCAATTTCGCAACATCACCCTCTGAGCGGGGGTGAGATTCACCCCCAAAATGTTAAAAGGAAAGGGGAGCCGAGTGATACCTTATTTTGAAGGGTTTCCGACCCTGGTTACAACTGCCAAGTTTGAAGCCTCTGCTGACATTCCCGAAGAAATGGCAGCTTGTCGAAAAAAAAAATGTTAATAAATTAACTGCAAGAGTTGGCTACTTTAAATTTAGGGTATGATGCAGGCTAGTGAAAAGATTTTAATAATAATTACTCCGGATGAGAGGAAAATAAAAATAGTAAATGTAAATTAATAGGGAATTTTTGCGTTTAAGAAATGTTTTCTACGAAGACTAAAATATTTTATGAATTGTTCGAAATGTTCGCCATTTACTCCCTTGCAATGAAACAGACCGTTGCCAAAACGTGTAAGCTAACTTGTCGAATTGTCACTGTACAAAATTAAAAAAAAAATCAGCATTCCATTCTTACTGTTATCATAAAACATCAGCAGCAAACAAAATAAAATCACATTGTTATCGTTTATTTAGTGTCAAGCATTCATGCGTTTATTACAGTTTGTGCATTTTATTTAAAATTTATTTTGTCTGAAAGTGTTAAAAGATGAAAGTTTGTAACAATTGCCTATGACGTTTACGATACAAGAGAGAATCGAAATTATTGTTCTTTACATTAGAAACGTGCGAGAGCTGCAGCTGTAAGTTTTAATGAATCTCATCCCGAACATTCTTTGACTCATAGAAGTGTATTACAACTGTGGAACACATTTTTCGAAACCGGCTCAGTTGTCAATAAAAAGCATGAAAGAATAAGAAATGAAAATGTTGAGGTTGCAGTCCTTGGCCATGTTGCTATGGTCCCAAGTAACTCCATCAGAGAAACAGCTGCAATATCAGGAGTCTCCCGAAGCAGTGTTCACCGGATTCTAAAATCCCATAAGTTTCGACCCTTTAAATATCAATTGCTTCACGAAATGAACGAAGATGACTTTGATCGCGGAGTAGAGTTTTGTGAGAATATTTTTGAAAAATTAAACAACCATACCATTTCAATGTACAATATTTGTTTTTCTGACGAAGCCACATTTTACTTAAATGGAGAAGTAAACCGTCACAACTGCAGGTATTAGAGCGACAGCAACCCCCATTTATTCAGGGAAACCCATAGCCAGCATCCTTTAAAAGTAAACGTGTGGGCGGGAATTCTAGGCAATCACGTTGTTGGACCTTTTTTTCACAGAAGGCAATTTAAATGGTGAAAGTTATTTAAATTTACTTGAAAATGCCATCGATCCGCAGATTACTGAGATTCTAGAAAACGACCAGGATTTAGCTGAAGATCAGATATTCTTTCAACAAGATGGAGCATCTCCTCACTACGCTCGCCCGGTAAGAGATTTTCTCGATAATACTTTTCCCGATCACTGGATTGGAAGAACAGGTCCCATCGAATGGCCGGCACGATCACCTGATTTGACGCCGTTGGACTTCTTTCTTTGGGGACACTTGAAAACGAAAGATTTTTAAGGTGCAGCCAGAATCACTTGAGGATTTAAAACAGCGAATAGTAGCTGAATGCCGTCAGTTAACACCTGAAACATTTCAAAATGTTCGAGAGGAATTCGAGGCTCGTCTGTATCATTGCATGGAAGTAAATGGCGAACATTTCGAACAATTCATAAAATAATTTAGTCTTTGTAGAAAACATTTCTTAAACGCAAAAATTCCCCATTAATTTACATTTACTATTTTTATTTTCTTCTCGTCCGGAGTAATTATTATTAAAATCTTTTCACTAGCTTGCATCATCCCCTAAATTTAAAGCAGCCAACTCTTGCAGTTAATTTATTAATATTTTTTTTTTGGACAAGCTGCCATTTCTTCGGGAATGACAGCAGAGGCTTCAAACTTGGCAGTTGTAACCAGGGTCGGAAACCCTTCAAAATAAGGTATCTCGACCCCCCTTTCCATTTAACATTTTGGGGGTGAATCTCACCCCCGCTCAGAGGGTGATGTTGCGAAATTGAAAATAGGCGCAAAATGTTTCCCCCTCAAAAGCAAAATCGACGGGTCCGAGCGTTTTATTTTTTTTTGTCTTTGCGACTTGTTATTTGAGGGGGATACTTTTAGTTGGGACACCCTGTATAATATGTGACAAGAGACAGTGGTTATTTTAATAATGATCTATAATTACATGTATCACGTAAAAAAAACCAAACAAACTTTTCCAAAACAGAACATTGTCAAACCTTCGTCATAGTTACCACTCAATTAGACTAATATTCACGCACCTTTTCGAAATGGTTTCCTAAAAGTAACATTATACTATTAATAACAGAATAAAAAACTAATTCGGCTTATTGCTGTTGATCTGTAAACGATGTTTATACGATTTCAGGCGGGAGAAGGAACCACGCGGAAACAGATCTACTTCTTGGAGAACCTATCGGACGATAATGCTAGCTACCTACGGTTTGTTCATATTTCAGGCAGTGATAACGTAAAGCCAAAAATAAACGTATCTACGTATATGGATTTTGCAAATCTCGCAATATTGGCATAGTCGTATAGGAGAAACAGAAGAGCCTCTTAATAAGATGATGGGGGCAGTTATTGTCATCTTCTGTTGGGTAGTCGCTCTATGGCTTCTTAGATCTATTAGTTTGCGTAGTGATCGAAGGATCCCAGGTATTCTAGGGCTGCCCGATAACAAAATTGGTACTGATCCTGAAAATGATAAAATTAATTTATTAGCTCAATGATTATAAAAAATGAAATAAGCTTTGTTAAAATTATTGGTGTGAAACGTAACATTGTATAAGACGCGAAATTACATAAAGAACTATAAATATAAATACATTAATACATTAATTTTGCACATTTGAACATACATATACGAGCCCAGTCGCATATGTATTGGACCAAAGGAATTCGTAAGAGATATTTATTTTTGTTATCTAGTATTTATTGTACATAACATAAATTCAACAAATACAACTACGTTTTTTTGGTAGTATGTGGTATTAACAATTAATCAACAATATTCCTTATCTATATTACTAACAATAATAATGATGAAAAAAAAATATTTTTGTTAGGCTGGTCGCATATTAATTGGACCATAAAAATTTGAATAATTTGCCACTGATATTACTGAGTACAGTCACCTTTCTGTTTTATAACTGCATCAAGTCTTGCATGGTGTCTACTAATGTTTTGGTTGGAAGTTATCCAAGATTTCCTGAATTTTGTCCTTTAATTCGGGAATGGTGCGGACGGGACTGGTTCGCAGAGTTTTTTTTATTTGATGCCATAGTGTTTCGATAGGCGATAAGTCGGGGCTACTAGATGGCCATTTTAAAACAGGAATATTCATTTCCTTCCTTCATCCTCCCTCTAGCAACTGAATCTCATCAATAAAAGGGATTAGTTCTTCTTGTAAAATTGACTTATACTTTACAGCATTGACGGTACCATTAATAAAAAGAAGACGACCAACCCCTTGTGAAGACATACATCCCCATACCATGATGGAGGCTGGAAATTTAACTTTTCTCTTGAGGCAGTCTCTATGATATTCTCCCCCTTGCGTTCGGATAATTCAATTCGTAAACCACAATACATACAAATATAGACTCGTAGACGTTGTGACCAGCTTTTATGCTCCTTTGCCCACAAAAGTCGATTTTTTTTGTTTTTGCGACAAAAGCTGTTTTTCCTTGGCCTAAAATGAAAACATTTAAATTTGTTTTTTTTTTGTATTTTGCTATAAACTTACTTTGTAGAAGCGATATCCCATTTTCTTCATATTTCTCAACCAGGTGTATTTTGAAATGCGTTTACCAATTGCATCTACTTATTTTACAGCTAACTCCCGTGATTAGGGGTTCGCGAGACCGAGACTGAATCAGTCTCGGTTTCGGTCTCGGAAAATGTTTACCGAGACCTACTTAGTCTCGGTATCGATCTCGAAAGTCTCGGTGGTCTCGAAAACAAAAATTTAAAAATAATAATTGTTCGCCGAGATGTTATTTCGACAAAGTTACATGGAAGCCTTCGTTCGAAACCCAGAGTTTTTCCAATCTTAAAAATTTAATGTAAAAAAACCCGATGTTTAAACATTTCAGTAAAATAGAAAAAATGTAGGTACATTTATATAAAAAATTATTCCAAAAATCTATAATTCGAAATGATGTTGTCAACAGACGGAATCAGTAAAGGAAGATATACGGACAATAGTAGGTGTATCAAAATAAATGTCACATATCCCTTGTTCTTTGGACATCAACAGAAAGGCCACACATCACTAGAGTTACTTAAACAACCATCCACAGAACAATAATTATTTGACATTTCGAAAGATATACAAATGGAATAAGATATATTAAACATAAAATAAGGACACACTGTATAATGCTGCCGAACTCATGCAAGCAAGGAGTTGGGCATTCTGGGGACAGACGTTATAATTCAATACGTAGAAAATAATTGATGGCCAAGTAAAGCACCCTTAGGTATTCTGTAAACTTTGCTATTTTGAACCAAGCTTTTATTACTTTGATGCGTATTTACTTTCTTAACCAGGACCGTTCTTAGGGGTCTGCACGTTGTGCTTGTACAATGGCGGCTATGGTTCATAATACTACTTTAGAATCAACTATTTTTGTTATTTGGTCAATTAACTATAAATTTTAAAAGTGGAGTAGATTTTCAAAGTAAATTTATGTCATAAACAAATATCTACTTGTTCAATTTTTCGCCTGAAAGATCAATCTATAGCCTTTTTTGAGAAAATGTACAGAGATAAATATTATATTGTGCCTGCTGAATCACCAGTAATATCAAGTTCCTCAAACGATGATAACTATGACATCCATTATACATCACTATTTGAAAAAAAAAAGTTATTCCGAAAATTGGAGAAAAGAAATAATAGAATATTTGCAATTAAAGCGCGCTCCAAAGGGTACAGATATTTTAGAATGGTGGAAAGCACTCGATAAACAATTTCCAAATTTAGCGAAAATGGCGAAAGATCTTTTGTCTACACAGGTGACCTCCGTAGCAGTAGAGCGTCTATTTTCACAAGCAGGGTTAATTAATACAAAGCTAAGAAGTATGTTAAATGAAACTTCAAACAAATGCTTATTATGTATTTATTCATGGTATAAAAGTAATATTTTTAGGTTTATTATATAGGTTGAAATAAAATCTAAAAATATGCTTATAATGTATGTTTAGAAATTTAAATTTTCACCTTGTTATTAGAACAGTTCGTTATTTTTTAAGGGTTATAGTTGGATTAGCTTTATTGATCATCTATTTAAAATCCTAAGCCAAATTCTACTTCGTGTTTTGTTTGTTGAAAATCTTGTCCGTATGTATATGTATTATTTTTATTATACACATATAGTTAAAAATTTTATATCGTCCATTATTTTCAAATATAAACAAATTCAATACAAAAATATTGTTCTATAAAACACGTACCTTCTTTAATTAGCAAGCCATCGAAGCGATAAAGAAGAAAATGTTAAGAATAATTTTCACTGATTTTTTTAACAATTTTTTGTTTATTTTGAGTCGGAAAATGTTTAAACAAAAATCACCACAATTACGTCTGTTGGAGTCTTTACCGTATCTATACTATATAAAAATATGATATTACGATGTTTTTAGTTGTTACAGTCTATTAGTTATTAATTATTGAAGCAAAAAACTAAAAATTTTTAGATTTTTAGTTACTTTCAATAATTAAACATAAAAACCGATTATAAATTTTTAAAGATCACAATATTAAAATCTTATATAGTATAGTTGTGATAAAGTATCTCTCTTTGAGAACAGGGTAGCAATTTACGGTTTTCGATATGTGAAATGGAATTTCGCTACTAGAATTTCTAAATTTGTGAAATTCTCTTATTATGGTTATTTATATCGTTCTTTAAATGACTATTTCAGTAGTATCATTGTTATAAGAACATATACAATGCTAGTATAATATAATTGATTATAGAAAAATTATTTTTTGCATCCATTAATTTGCTACCAAATATATTTTTTGAATTATTTTGTCAAAACAAATAATTTACGTACATTAGTTATTTTGCTACTTCACTTTGAGATCGAGACTGAGAGTCTCGATAGGTAAGTTTCGGTATCGGTCTCGGTCTCGAAATACTTTTTCGAGTCTCGGTCTCGTCTTGACACCGAGACCGAGACTAGTCTCGTGGTCTTGCGAATCCCTACCCGTGATGAAGCTCGACGATCTTGTTTAATTAGTGTACGGAGAGCCCGCTTATCTCTCTCTGTAATTTTCGAAGAACGGCCAGATTTCACTTTTAACCGAACATTTCCGCTTTTTTTATATTGCGAAATAATATTTCTTATTGTCCCTTGAGAAATGTTTAGATTTTTTGCAATACTATGTCCAAAGAGACCATTTTTGTGGCCAGTAATAATGGAATTTCCCATATCATAGAGTGCTTTTCCATTTTGACAACTAAACAGTTTCAAAGACTCAAATATTAATGTCATCTTTGTTTTCAATTATTTTTTAAGCCCACTCGATTAGATACTTACCTTAATAAATTTTGTATCAGATGTCACTAAGTAATCAGGCGGTTTTATCTGAGTGCATGCGTTTATGGCCCAATTAATGTACAGGGTGTCCCATTTTCGTAGGTTTTACGGGGTTTCCAGCTTATGAGTAGAGATAGAGAGATGCGGTTTTCGCGACACCGTGCTACTTTTCGATGAAACTAAAGAGGCCGCAAACAGATTTGCCCTAACCATTTTAGTTTCCGTGCTACAGGTGATTTTGAAAATTTGTCATTTTCGGACACCCCCTGTAACTCAGCTATCGTAAAATATATTTAAAATGTTTCAACTGGTATTTATAGATTTTTTCACGTAGAATTCAGTGGCATACTCAGATTTTTGCTGAGAGTCATAGTTTTTGACATATTGGCATAACCTACTATTTTTTAAATGGGAGACCCTATATATTATTTTTTCATCTTATTCTTCGTGTCGAGAGCTTTTCAAAAACATACCATAAGTCATATTTATTTTCATAAATAACATGAAAAAATGCATTTTTCTTTAAACGGATTTATGGCATAGCAGATCAATCGAAATAAGAGAAGGTGGCTGTGGTAGCCATGGCAACGCCAACAAAAATATGATCAGGCAGCCATTACTGCTGTCATTTTTGGCATTATTGCGTTTAAATTTTTCTTGACGTCTATTATAATTATTGTTTTTAATATGGCTCAGAATCAAAAATTTTTTTTTATATTGTTATTTTTTATATTGTCTAATGAAGATGCAGATCAGGCGGCAGAGCTTTATCTGAACAGGTTAGTTCTTTTTTATCTTCCTGCATTTTGACTTTATTGGTTCGCTTTATTTTATCTTAGATATCCCGAGAGAAGACAACCAGAAAAAAGAATTTTTCAAAAAATTAAAAATAATCTTTGCCAATATGGATCTTTTAACAAGCCTCGATCGCGAACTTACAATAAAGACAACGAAGAATCTGAGGTCAACGATTTAGCCCTCGTTCAGACAGCTCCTGAAACATCTTGCAGGAAAATAGACGAAGAGGCGGGTGTACCGAAAACCAAAGTGCAGAAAATTTTGAAAAAGCACAAATTCAAACCCTATAAATACAAACTTGTGCATTGCAGATTGGAGTTCTGCAATTGGTTTATAAAGATGAAGGCAGAAGATATCGATTTTGAAAAAAAGATTATTTGGTCAGACGAGGCACATTTTACTAGTTCAGGGATTTTAAATAGACACAACACGCGATTTTGGAGTCAAGAAAACAACCATGTTATTTTTCCTAGGGAGCGTCAGGGCAGATTTGGATTCAATGTCTCCTGTTTTATTTTCAACCGAAAAATAGTTTACCAAATATATGAAGGAAATCTGAATTCGATTGGTTACGTGCGAATCCTAGAAGACGCATTAGGAATTTTGGATGATGATCCCTTGGCTCAACTAAATAGGATTTATTTCCAGCAAGACGGAGCTCCAGCCCACAATGCCAGAATAAGTCAAAACTGGCTTAACGACCATTTTCCTGGAGGATGGATAGGAACACACGGACCTGTTCGATGGCCACCACGATCCCCTGACCTCTCAGTTTTAGATTTCTTTTTGTGGGGTTATTTAGAAAACAAGGTTTATGTAAGGCGATACGAAAACTTAGAACAACTAAGAATGGCCACCGAAAACGCTTTTGCAGAGTTACAAAGACAGTCATTTACAATAGAAAATGCATTAAAAAGAATTTTTAAAGTTTCACACTTGTAGGACACATAATGGTCTACAATTTGAACAATATTTGTAGTTTTAATGAAATTATAATTATTACCTTTTACCTACTTCCTAATTTTTTCTGATGCAATACTTTGTTATTTCGTTAATAAATATTTGTTAACTTTTTCCATGGCTCCACAGCCACCTTCTCTTATTTCGATTGATCTGCTATGCCATAAATCCGTTTAAAGAAAAATGCATTTTTTCATGTTATTTATGAAAATAAATATGACTTATGGTATATTTTTGAAAAGCTCTCGACACGAAGAATAAGATGAAAAAATAATATATAGGGTGTCCCATTTAAAAAATAGTAGGTTATGCCAATATGTCAAAAACTATGACTCTCAGCAAAAATCTGAGTACGCCACTGAATTCTACGTGAAAAAATCTATAAATACCAGTTGAAACATTTTAAATATATTTTACGATAGCTGAGTTACAGGGGGTGTCCGAAAATGACAAATTTTCAAAATCACCCTGTAGCACGGAAACTAAAATGGTTAGGGCAAATCTGTTTACGGCCTCTTTAGTTTCACCGAAAAGTAGCACGGTGTCGCGAAAACCGCATCTCTCTATCTCTACTCATAAGCTGGAAACCCCGTAAAACCTACGAAAATGGGACACCCTGTACTCCAAGCCTAACAAAAATATATTTTTCTAATAATATGCGATATTGTTAATTAATTATTAATACCACATACTATCAAATAAACGTAGTTGCATTTGTTGAAGTTATGTTACATGTAGTAAATACTAGGTGATAAGAATAAAATTATTTTAAATATGCCCTTGGTCCAATACATATGCGACTGGGCTAGTACATCCATTATTCAAAAAGAGACAAAGTTACATAGTGTCTGAATCACTGGCACAATGGCTAGTCAGAATGTATGGCCGAAAAATTCTTCCAAGTTGTAAAAAACTTTCTCCTGAAGTAGAGTCTTTAAATTATTTTTGACAATGTTAATTGTCAAAAATAATGATATGATGAGGTCTTCCTTAAATCTTGTGGAATACGAATGGCTCTCGTTATTCTAAATTCTGATCTATTTTAGTAGACATATAATGCACATTTTAGTATGTAGATGGACGTCAGTGTCGATATGCGTTGTGTTTTGAATATATGCCTACACGTTTCTCGTCGCCCCAGTTCATACGTAAGTCGGATGACACGTTTTTGAGTCAGGAAAATCCTGTTTAATTAAATCCTGATAAAGTTAGGCTTTTATAGTGAGGTCATAAGTTTCAAAAAATGTGTTCAAAATCCAACCGTTTTGAAAGAAATATCAGCGGCAGAAGCTGAAAGAGATTTTTACTTGTCAATATCTGAAGAAGGATGATGATGATAACATGAATTTAGAAAACCATTTTTTGCTGATATTGACAGTTTAGCAATACAATATAATTTTAAAATTATGTTATAATAAGTTTAAATAAAACAAAGTACATAAAGCTAATATTATATTTATTCATCCATACAAAAATTATCAAACAAGTATAAAACGCTTGAAAGTGCACACATACATAATGATTTAGAGTGACAAAAACATTTTGGTTTAGATGCTATTGAAACCGGTTATTCATCTAACCAATAATTGGCTTTTTTAAATAATTTCTTATACATTAAGTTTTTTCCTTCCCCTTAACGTAAACAAATTCAGTATCCTCGGTGAATTCTTTGATTATATTTAAAAATGGATGAAGTGGGATATCTATATATATATATCAGAATTCCAGTATATACAATGATAATTTTTCACTAACCAAATACCTTGCTAATGTTGTTCAGGCGAAGGAAAGTTTAAAGGAAAAGGTTGTTTGAAAATATAGTGACTTATTCTATCTCCATCGTAAGCTGCCAATTCTTTAGGTATAAATTTATTTTTTTCGTCCTTAAAACCTTGAATGTCTAATACTAGCCTTATATTTTTAATTTATATCCCTACCAAGCTGGGTACTTATTTCGGTGGGCGATTCTCCGACATGTGCACTATTGGTCGAAGACTTGTCTTGAATTCGTTTTATTACCGGTTATATCCATTAAGTTTATTAAACATGTTATATTTAATATTTCAACCACATTGTGTCACCTGATTAATGTTTCGGTGTGTGCTGGTGTATTTCCGGACAGGCTAAAGAAATCCATAGTGGTACCTATATTTAAGAGGGGGGATTCTCTTAGCATGGAAAACTACAGGCCTATTTCCTTATTGAGTTCCTTTTCTAAGATTTTTGAAAACATTGTTTACAATCGTATTTATGACTTTGTTTGCAAATATAATATCTTAAACGACAGGCAACATGGTTTTCGGAGAGACATGTCTACGGAAACTGGGTGCGTTGATCTTGTACAGTATATTTCTAATAAGATGGACAAAGGTGAATTTGTAATTATGTTGTCTTTTGACTTGACACGTGCATTCTACACTGTTGATAAACAGTTTGTCTCTGCTAAACTAGACGCCCTAGGACTACGTGGTAATATAAACGCATTTATAGTTTCATTTTTGACTGACAGAAAATTTTCTGTAAAAATTAAAAATGTAATGTCGTCGGATTTTCAGATCAGAATATTGGCACACCTCAGGGAAGTATCTTAGGTCCCCTGATTTTCCTACTCTTCATTAATGATCTTCCTGACTATATAAGTCAGGGCCAGGTTTTTCTATATGCAGATGATACTACTGTCGTAGTATCCGATATGTCAAAAAGTCACTTAAAAAATAAAATCAACACTGTGCTGAATGAGTTTTCTAAATGGTGCTTTGCTAATGTAGCTATGAACTTAAGAACTATTCGTAGAGAACCTTGTGATATCAGCATTTCCTTCGATGGTCATGACCTTGAGCTTTCCTCATGTGTTAGTTTCTTGAGTTTGTCTATGGATTGCCACCTTAATTGGAACATTCAGATCGACAATGTTTGTAAGAAGCTTAATAGGGGAGCTTACGTAATTTCTGGTCTCCGTAATTATGTTGACCGTACAACAATTATTAATGTATATTATGCTTTCATATATTCTGCAATAGCTTATAACATAGTAGTGTGGGGTCAGGCCTCAGATATAGAGAGAGTATTTATAATACAAAAAAGAATTGTTAGAATCATTTTTAGTATACCTTTTAAAACATCTTGCAGAGAGACATTCAGGTCATATAAACTTTTGACAGTTGCTTCAATTTATCTCTTAAAATTATTATCATATATCCATCGAAATAAAAATCTAATTCAAATTGACAGTAATTTTCATGCGTATGATACAAGAAATAAAAATAACTTCTGCTTAGACAAGCATAACGTAAATATTTATAAAAAATCACCAATCTACGCTGGGAGTAAAATTTATAATATGTTACCTTATAACATTAAAGCAATAAATTGTCAAAATAAATTCAAAAATAAAATTAAAAGCTTACTTTTATCACAGACTTTTTACACCACAGATGAATTTTTCACTTTTTTGAAGAATAACCCATCATAATATGCAAACTGAAAACCTTTTTTTTTTCCTTGTTTTGTTGGACACCGCACTGCAGAAGGGATTTTAACTCGAGAAAAAAATTATATAATATGTTTCGTGATCTATATTTAGATATATCTGTTCTTAGTTTATATTAGGTACTTGTCATATGCCTATTTACGTTTCTATTTGACGTGTTTCTTTCTATATTTATAGTGCTCGAAACCAAATAAAAAATTTGAATTTGAATTTGAATTGTCTTTTGTTATATTCGCTCTCTGCTAATTCAAAAATATTAATTCAATTGAAAAAAATTCAATTTACTAATTTATTATTACAAATAAGTACAGACTATTATATATATATTTGAAAAGCTAAAAGTGAGGCGCATAAAATAAAGTACAAATATACAGGATGTCCCATTTAAAAAAAAACATAATTTTCAGTTATAAAGAAATAACAGCCCGCAGCAAATATATATATGGCAGTTTTTACCGATAAGTTGAGGGATAACCGAGATACGGTTCCCCAAAATGCAAAATTTTCAGTTTCCTGATGACTATGAAAATACTAATATAGTGTCGCATTAAAAAAACACATGACGTCACGGTCAGATCGATATTACTAAAAGATCCTGAGTTGGAGAAATCAATTAGACGGGTACAATTTTTACAAATAACAAATACTTTTGAAGCAAACAATTTATTTTAGTTAAATGTGTATGTGAAACACTAAACTTACCTCGGTCTGTACCATGGCGGGCCTTTGAGTTCTCAATATCCGGGCAGTCTGGAATACGTCGACAACACCCTCGTACTGCATTCTTTCCAAAACTATGCTTAAAGTAATAAAAACGCCAGTTCTTCCCACGCCGGCACTGAAAAAGAAACATAGTAATCTGTTTTAAGCCAGAATTATTAAAGTGCTGGTGACATTATCAGGCGGATGACCGCTATATCTGCCTGGCAAAATAACAACAATTTGGAGGATGTGGCTGAAACAGTATTCTGTGATTTCTCCAAGGCATTTGATCGCGTGAATCACAGAATACTTCTGAAAAAACTGTGATGTGAATCATGAATTTCCGCAGGAATTGGTGCTTGGCCCAATACTTTTTCTACTCTATATTAATGATTTTGACTCTCTTGATATACGGGGTCCTTTTACTGTGTTTGCAAATGATATAAATATTTAATCAAATTCTAACAAGATCAACTAGAAGTCACTACCCTCAACCCTACAGAACTCCAACGAATGTTTTCAAGAATTTGAGTCTGACATTAGATATTTAATAAGATTAGCGTTTTCTACTTTAGAAGAAGACACGCAGGAATTGATAGAATAGAGGAGTCCAAATTCAAGCTAATTTTAAAATGACTGAGTTTAGCAAGTGTAGTGACGCACGTGTTTTAAAACTGTAAGGTCTGTTCAACGTTTTGAAACTAAAAGTTAGATCAGTTACAGTGGAAGAACCAGTCGATAAAATGCAGGAGTGTATTAGAAAAAAGTTTGACCAGTTCTAAATGAGATAAGGAAAAGACAAAACTGGACAGAATCTCAGATATGTCTCCAGAGGTCCAGTTTCCAAACTTCCAAAAGTAATACAGCATCACCACTAGGCTAGAAATGTTACAACAGTACGATTTCCAAATAGAACATCGACCACACAGACAACATAAAAACGCTGATGCCAAGTAAAGAAGATTACAAGCATTGTCGAAAAGTAGACCAACGGGAGGGATATGTTCACAGAAAAATCAAAGGATTTACCTTTTAAGTATTTAATAAAGTAAGTGTTATTGTAAAGAAGTGTTTATTATAAAGAGAACCCCTAACAATATTCTTAGTTAAAATCGTATGAGGTAATTTTGATGGCGCACGGTGGTCAATATGCGAAAATTAGCAGGACAGAAGTAAATATTGCAAAACAAATAAAAAAGCAGTAAATTTTGTATGTTATTTTAATCAAAAATATGTTTTATATAATGTTGAAAGTTGAAATTCATTTTTACCATATCTACAGGGTGTTTAAAAATAGGCACTAGTAAAAAAAAATTAATAAGAGGCTCTACATTTACCTTTAAATAAACTTATAAATAAATTTAAGGTACATTTAACTTAATAAAATTTGACATTACTTATTTGAAAATTACTATGATTAAGGCCCAAATTATCAATCGTTTGTTAAATTTACCAAGAGGATAATTGTATTGGAAACTATTGTTGAGACAATCGTTTCTATGACAATTATCGTTTTGGTAAAGTTAACAAACGATGGATAATTTGGGCCTAAGTCTACAAATTATGAAAAACAGTTTTAATAGCAAACATCGGAAAGTAGCAAAACAGTAATATCACTTAAATTAATTTAGGTATATAGTGCGTACAAAAAGTCAATGTGTTTTCGCATACTGTATAATTTAGGAAATAAGCATTTTTTTCCTGATTTTAAGTATTCTACAGTATAATACTCACTTGATAATTGAATGCACGAAGATTACCGATTGTTTTGTTTTCAATAAGAATAAAGGAATAAACTAAAAACATAAAATATTAATTCAAATATAATGCTTGACTAACATAGAAAAAACAAAATAAAGAACTTTTGTAATATCATAATTTTTTGCAGGTTTAACGAACTATAAGATTATTTCCAACGCGTACGAAAACCGTTTTGAAACTGCTATAAAATAGTTGACTAGTTCAACATCAATAATATTTGTGTCAGTATTGATATTTGAATTTTCGCTAGTGTTGAAACTAATCTATAATCTATAACTAAACATTAATCTGGACATTTAAGAAAAAGCAATGCTTCAGGAGACAAAACACTATCTTTTTTACTAGGTAATTTTCTGATATTAGATATTACTGGATCTGATGTTATTAGGAACATGTGTAAGAGATCTGTGTTTGTTTCAAGTCTGGACATTTTTCTAGTATTGTGTTCTCTGAAATGTCTGTATTCTTTGTGTCTTGCCTCCTGAACATCTTCCGATAATTGCCCTATCGGTAGATCAAATGAGCTAATACCGCCTGCTCCATGTAACAATATTTTGTGTACGGAAGCAGGCATGTAGTACCAGGGATATAAAAGTACAAATCGCTCGGCAGTTTCATGTAAATATACTCTAAATTCTTCTGTTTTAATAGAAAAGCCACTGGATAAAATTTGTAAAATTACATTAAAGCGGTTAAGAAGGTCTTTATCTATTCCAGTAATTTCGCTTGCCTTCTCCAAATTTTGAAAAAATCTCCGAGCAGTATTGCCATCGTTTGTACTTCCATATCCCTGTTTAACTACATCTACTAAAATCCCTAACTCTAATTTTAATTTATCTATTATCTCTTTTTTTCTTGTCTCAAATGCTACCTTATCGTTTTTTCGAATTTGCCACTTTTGAATTCCTAGTCTATAGCAAATATGTAACACACATTCAAAGAATCTTATATGGGCATGTAAAGTAGATAAACCCAATTCACACGCGTTGTCTTTTAACGGCCTATTTTTTATTTGACTTAAATTATTCATTTCTTTTGGCTTTGTACCGCAGATATAGCATGTTTGAGACGAAGAATTTTTGACTATAGCGTTACAAGCTTTTCCATCCAGCAAGTTATTACCTTAGTTGGATTGAGATCTGAGATTTGACATTTTATATTGTTTACTTCTGAAGAAATTACTTCTGCGGTTTCTTTAATAAATTGAATTTTAATAGGCCTACAAAACCTTGTTGAAGATGTTCTAGGATTTTGCCAGATGATAACTTCTTTATTATTTTCGTTTTTGTACACGAGATTCAGAGGCACTAATGTTGTTAAAAGGACGTCACTATCAGATATGCTGCCATATGGCTCTGAAAAGTTTTGTTTATAGTTTGCTTGACCACCACTACCATCCAAACCCCAGTTACAATTTAATTGACAAAAAACGGTTTGAGTGCTTTGAAAAGTTTGACAAAATACCTCATCTTGTACTTGGACTAAACGATGACAGGTGTGATCAAGCAAACTCTGCAGTTTTACCTCGGCAAAATTTTCCAATATACTTATATTATTAGGATAACATTCATTTTTTGCTTTTAAAACTAAATAGTAAGGTGGGTACAAATTTGCATTTCTTTCAGCAGCCCCTTTTTGCATAGAAATGTACTGATGTTTTGTTAATTTCAGATCAACTATCAGGGCTAAGGCTTCCATTAGCGTATATGGTTTTACAGTAGTTGCACTATCGGGAGACCAAACAAACAAACAAACAAAAGTATGCTTTATTGCCGCAGAAAAATTTTACAATTTTATGGACAAAGCAAAATATACCTAAAAATAAGACATATCAAAACATTAATCGAAAATAATTTCGACAGGTCAGTGCTTTTTTTTTAAAATGTAAATTATCAATTTACCAAATCGTAAAACACACGTTAGAATATAACATAACATTGCAAACAGTAAATGAATCATGATAACCTTATAAAAGTAAACAAACACGATGACATTGAAATCAAAATTGCAACTATGCGACCTTAAACTCTATGTTATTATAGTTATACAAATAATTGTGATGTTAAACAGAAGGTATATTGAACTAGTGTAGAATGTAGTATACAAAAAGAATTAAATTGTTTTTAATCCAATACCTAACAAAAATAATTAAGTTTTAAGTGAATGTTCGATAGTTCTTTTCCCTATATAATGATTTACAAAATTCTATGCTACGAGTTAGGACATGACTCACAAAAGATTTAAGTAAACAAGCGAGTTTAGTGACAATTTAAAGAGACTTACTCACTGAAAAAAAAATCATTAACGCTGTAAAATGGCCTCTCAATGAGGTATGCTTTGGTGTTTTTTCGAAATTGTGCAAGCATAGGGATAGATTTTAAATGTACTGGCAGATTGTTGTAAAGTTTTATGGCGTTGTAAATAATTGATTTTTTTATTAATTCTGTGGAAGGAATGGGAAGATAAATATCATGCCTAGAGTTTCTGGTAGGGTATACATGTTGTGGCCTTTCTGGGAGGGTGTTTATATGTTTTCTCAGCAAACATACCGTTTTCAAAATAAATAATGCAGGAAGTGTTAATATTTCATGTTTTTTGAAATAGTATTGGCAGTGAGCTCTATTATTTAGACCAAACAAATAACGAATGGCTCTCTTTTGAAGCATAAAAATACTACGAAATTGCTCGGTGGTACAGCAGCCCCAAAAGGGAAGGCCATAGCGGAGGTGGGATTCAAATAAAGAGAAATAAGTAAGTCTGGCAGAAGGAACGTCTAGTTCTTTTGAAACTGATCGAATGGCGAAGCAGGCGGTAGAAAGTTTTTTAGTTAAGGTGTCAATATGATTAGACCATTTTAGGTTGCTATTTATATTTAAACCCAGGAATTTAACCGACTCTACGTATTCAATATTGCTGTTATGTACCTGAAGTGGTTGTAAAGTTCCCTTATAAGATAACGCCACCGTTTTATCGACGTTAAAACAAAGCATATTGGAATCGGACCAAGCCTTAATTATAACCAAGTCTTTGGAGATACTAGAGTGTAAAGACGTTGTATCAAAATCACTCCATGTTATGCTTGTGTCATCAGCAAAAAGGGAGATTCTTCCATTAATTTTAAGGTTCGTGATATCATTAATGTATAACAAAAAAAGAATAGGTCCCAAGACTGAACCTTGAGGGACTCCACTTGTAATCCACTTACAATCAGAATCGGAACCATTAGCCCTTACAAGTTGTTGCCTTTTTCCAAGATAAGATTTGAACCAATTTAAAGAAGTACCACGAATTCCATAAAAATTTAGTTTGTTTATCAGAATTTCATGACTAACACAATCAAAGGCTTTCGCATAGTCACAAAAAACTGAGGCAGTTGGGTGGTTGTTATTGAGAGATAAGTAGACGCCTCTAAGCAACGTGAACATGGCGTCACTGGTGCACTTATTGGGTAGAAATCCGAACTGCTCCGGGGATATTATCTGATGTTTCAGGAGAAATGGCATAAGACGGTTCTTCAGTAGCCTTTCGATGATTTTTGATAGCACTGGTAGTAGTGCAATTGGGCGATAATTGCAAGAGTTAGTTTTTTCGCCGCCTTTATGAAGTGGAATAATTATAGCTGTTTTAAGGCAATCAGGGAATACACCTTTTATAAAGGACTCATTTATTAATGTTGTAAGGGCCTCTATGACTGGGAGTGGCAAGTTCAGGAATATTCTAATTGATAGGCCATCAGTGCTACACGAAGATTTACTTTTGATATTATGTATTACCTTCAATAGTTCAGTGTTGCTAACGGGACTTAAGAAAAAGCTATCAGCTAAATTTTTTGAAGGAGGGAGAAACGAAAGAGGGTCCAAACTTGGCGAGATACTAGAGGTAACATTTTTGCTTACATTAATAAAATAATCATTTAGATCATTAGCCCCTGGCAAGATCTGAGTCACAGGGTTTGATTTGTTTCTGAGGTTATTGATGATGGACCAGGTTTCTTTTGAAACGTTGTTAGAGTTTGTTAGACGTTTTCGGTAGTGTAATTTTTTTGCTGACTTAATAAGAGTAGTGTAGATCCTCCTATAATTAGAGATATAGTCGAGAATAAGAAAGGAGTCGGTGAATTTTTTTATATATGAGAGCGAGCGCATATTTTTAGCAGAAATTCGTATTCCTTTCGTGGTCCACGGTTTATGCCGCTTAGGTTTGATATTCTTAAGCGGGAAGGCCTTGTTAAAAGCACTTAAAGTTTTATTTAAAAAAGTTCTGAAGTTTGTGTTGACATTATCAGATTCAAAATTCCAATTGGTGTTAAAGCAAATATTATGAAATACTGAGAAATTTGCGGCCGAGAAAATTCTGCCCCGATGGCGAGATCTTGGTAAGGGCCTAATAGGTAAACTAAACCTGGAAATTACCGCCTCGTGATCGGAAAGACCTGAGTTATAGACCTGTGATTGCACCTCTGATGGAGAAAAATCAGACGCCATGTAATCGATGATAGAAGAAGAGTTTTTTGAAATTCTAGTTGGCGAGGATACATGCATTGAAAGACCGAAAGAGTCGAATATAGAAATTAGATATTTCTGGATGGCACAAACAGTAGCATAGTCAATATTAAAGTCCCCGCATAGAATTTTTTTACCTTTAATCGGTAGGCTGTCTAGCAAACTTACCAGGCTATTTAAAAATGATTGTACATCAGAGTTTGGTGATCTATAAATACAAATTACATAAAGATCAAGGTTTTGATTATATACTATAGAGAATTCAAAAGAGCTATCCGCTAACAAATGATCATATTTAGATACCGACATGAAATCTCCATTTAGGGATAGAATCAGTGTTCCCCCATGAGTTGAGTTTTTTCTGTCATATCTAGCTACTGTGGTATACCTCTCAATATAAAAGGGTTCGTTTAGATTCAGCCAGTGCTCAGTAATTGCAACAAGTTGGGGGAACTCCAATTCTTCCAGAAATAGGTACAACTCGTCAGTTTTATTTCTTAGAGAAGCAATATTAATTAGAATTAATAGAAGTTTTTTTTGTTGAAGAATCGGAATGTGTAATTTCTTCTATTTGTTTGGCGATTTTTCTTTTACCTTGTGCTCTGTAACTTAGTTGGGTAGCCAAAGCAAGTTCTTCATGGGATTTCGATTTTGCCAAAGACGACACTCTTCTTTTTCTCGTTTTCACACTGCTTTCGGTAAAACATTTTTCAGGCCGACCAAATTTTAAGTTAACTTGTTCATCATTATCGGAATTTATTAAATATTTTTGGAGCCATCTAGAGTATTTTTTTAAAAATCGCTTTTCACACTGATGACATTTTTTCCATCTAGTTACCAAATTGCCACAAAATATCTTAATTTGATCGAAGATTAACTTTTCCGTGTTAGTAGACGAGCTTGCTTCTTTAGTTTTAGCATTTACATAATTAAAAACAGCCGTTAAAACGTGGGGACTAGTTGCATCTGATATAAAATTATGCCTTTTCAAAAAATCGTACACGTTCAGCCTTTTAACACGAGTAGCATTAGCTCCTAAAAAAATTCATAACTATAACAGCTGGTACTAGCTGGTTTCAACATATGATAAAATATATTTATAAAGGTTTATTTTAATATATTTTTTGTAAATGTAAGTGAAATCTTATAAAACTTTTATTTGCTGTACCTTGAAATGTTTAATTATTATTTTTTGTTTTATAAAATGTAGAGTTTTTGAAAGACAGGTTTTTTATATGTAACTGAGACAAACTGAGAAAACTTACCTTTCAATGCTTCGTTATTAATTTTTCAGATGAGTGACAATAAATATTAATTAGACCTTTAAATAATTTTTCAATTGATTTCCTACACAAAATAAATAAATAATCTGCCTTGATTAAATGAAAATTGTGACAACTTTAACATGTCAAAGCTTACGTTTCAATATATGTCAGGACTTGCCCAGTTGCTATGGTATTATTTAGATTATTTCTAAGCCGCCTACGCAAAAATTGACGCAATAATAAAAAAATAAAAATCAGACTTTTGTCCTGCTAATTATCGCATATTGACCGCCGTGATGGCGGTGGGGGACTATTTTAGTAGTAACTCTGCAACCTTCAGTTTTATCTCTATTGTTATTCCAAATTCGAAACAGCCCGAGATGTCGAACAACGCTTCTAAATGTGATTACTATGAAAGTTCTAGAATAATTACTGCACGTGGTGGAGGGAGTTGAAATTTTTCATTTTTACGTTATATTTTTTCACACCCTGTATAACACAAACATTATTTTTATCAAACAAATAAGGGCCTTTCAGTCTCGTAAAAATGACGAAAAAATTTATTGTGCCGATTAATTTTTTGAGTAGTTTAGTAAAAAAGTTTTTAACCAATCACTTAAGTGTAACCAATCCAATAGGGGACTTGTGCATATAAGGCTAATTAATAAAACTGCGCTTTATCAATAAAATGGTTCCTTATATAATTTGACAAAAAAGTAAATGGAACACAGCAACGAGGGTAATTACCTGCAATGGACCGTTATCGGCCCGTCTTGTCCGAACTGCTCCTTCGTCTTGTGCACCTGTCCGATGAAATCGATGAATCCGTCCCCGGACTTGGGCACGCCCTGTTCTGGCCAATCGGTAAACTGGAACTGGCGCATCGTCCTCGACGAGCCGTCGCGCGCGTCTGTCACCTTGAACTCCCTCAGGATGTACTGCGGCATGTTGTACTCGGCTATCGGGTCGACCACGTAGCAGCCGTAGCGAACCGAACGGTCGTTGGGCCAGTACTGGTGGCACTTTTCCTAAAAGAGACATGGATGTAATAACTATTTTCAGCTCATTTTTTGATAAAAGATAAGTCACCGGTTTTCAAAACAATATACGTATATTTTTTTAAGTATAAAGTCGGTGCGTCGGAAGTAATGGTTAGGGGAGGGGACGCGATTCGACCTCCCCGGGGGGAAATATTCATAATATCCCCGAGGACAAACCTATTCATTCATTCTGGGAGACCACTTATTTGCTGACGTTTATTTTCGACTCTTCTTCGATTGAAAATGCATATTAACATTTAAACTTATAGACTTTTTAAAAAAATGGATATATTTTGCTTGAATATTTGTATATTGTTCTGGATTGGCAGGTAACCAAACACGTAATCTCTGAATGCACTCCTTTTATTTTCAAAACACAGCTTACAGGTAAAAACTGGTTACACCTAATACTCGTAACTAAGGTAACCCTAAACTTGTCACTGTCTACTTGTTTACACTTTGAAATCTCAAACTAAACTCAATCCAAATGTGTTCGGGGTGCTATTCGATTCTTATGTCAGCCGAATGGCTATTACATCTGTTCATTCCTCGGGAAAACAATCAAATTGTAAGGATAAGGGAAAAAGTCATAGGAGGGGGGATCCCAGTTGGGGAGGGGAGGATAGTTTAAATTCTAGGTAAAAGACAGTCTTTAGGGACCTTGAATTTGTTACGTGGTTGGGAGAAGTCATGAGTTTTGGTAATGAGGTCATTTGTTTTGACTGGTTTTTATGATGAGTACTCCACGTGGGTGAAGCGTAGGCTAGAATTGGTCTAATATAGAGTTTAAAAAGTGTGATCTTGTTTTTAATATTAAGACTACTTTTTTGGTGCAATAATGAATATAATTGAGCTAGAACACTTCTAGCTTTCTTAATACTATAGTCAGTATTCGCAGACCACCTAAGGCCTCTATCAAATATTACTCCCAAACAATGCAATGCCAACCGGAGTTCTTTCGTAGATTCTGACCGTGTGAACTACGTTATTTTCGTGAGCTAAATAGAAGACAAAGTAGAATATTTTGCAGACGCCCTGTATGAACAGTTTAGTGAAAGTCAGCCAATCAATCCAAATGTGGCCTCGCGGCGCGCTTATATAGCCTTTAGAAAAACATGGAATGATCTAAAAAATTCTAGAATAATCGAAATACTACAGGGTGAGATGAATTAAGCCTAACAGAACATTCAAGAACGATTTTTGACACATGGATAAAAATTAAGGTAAGTCTACTTCAATAAAATAACAAACAATAAATAAATTCATCTAAATCTTAACAAATCTATAACTAGAGCTAAATTCGTAACAATATTTTTATTTGCGCTCTATTAAAAGAAGTTTTTCTATCAAACAAGACCTAGAAATTTACCATTTTCCGTTGAAAATGTATAAAACACAAAAAGCAAATATGTGTTGATGTGAATCCGGTTTTAACTTATATTTTTACTACGATACTATTAGCTACAGAAGACGGCATCGTAAATACTTACTCTTCCCATTTCTTTAAGCTTAGTCAGCATAACGATAATGGTCGAATTGTGCTCCCACAACATACGCCAGAGGTCGTCCGTTGTGTCCGGCAGTGGTCCTTGGGTGGCGATGTATGCTTTCCGGTACCGGTACCCGTCAATAAAACTTGCATTTATGTAATCCGAGCCTTCGTTCCTAAGCGGTTGCAGACAGACCCGCGTGCTCTCGTAGGGTAAGATATGTACTAATCTGTTAAAACAATATTTAAAGTCGCTAATGCAATAGCAAAATATTTAACATATGTATCTTAGTTTTTATTACTACCCTGTGAATCAGTTCTAATCTAGTACTGTTTGACATAAACATAAATTTTAAGGATTTACCGCTAACATTTCATAGAAAACATTGTCCATCTCATTTAAAATATTCAAATATTAAATTCATTAAACTCATATTAAGCAATGACATGACAATTATGGACCGGCCGTTGAGACACTCCATTGACTTCAACGCAGTGCGAGAGAAATGGAGCTAATTACAACAGAAATTTTGAATTTGAAAATATTTTGCGTTGGAGCCCAATCAATTCGCACAAAACTTATTTTGAACCTGTTTGTTTCCTTAATGGTGTTGACTATACTGTGTCACTTAAAATATAGTAAGTTGAAGTAATTTGGTAAAGTATAAGGTTCAATTATTGGAGGCGCTGGAGGGGGATCCCAAGTTGATGCTATTTACACCGACTTCTCCAAGGCCTTCGACCGGGTCAGTTTTGACCTATTGTTGGCAAAGCTGGGCGCTATGTGCTTTCATCCCCTTCTGGTGGCATGGTTGAGGAGTTTTCTGACTGGAAGGGTGCAAAGTGTTAAAATTAACAACTTTATCTCCAAATTAATTGATGTTCTCTCGGGTGTTCCCAAGGGATCCCACTGTGCCCCCCTACTGTTCAATCTGTTTGTTAATGATATAATGAAAGTTATCAAATTTTCGTCAGTGACTATGTTCGCAGATGACTTAAAGTTGTACAGACCGATTGATCAGTTGGAAGATTCAGTAGCCCTACAAAACGACCTAGATGCTTTGTATGAATGAACAATAATTAATAATTTATCACTCAATGTTAGTAAATGCTGTTATTAACTAACCATAAGGGTTCTAAGAGCTTTGAATCCACACACATCATTAATGGTGACCATCTGAAGTATGTTGATATTGTGAAGGATTTAGGTGTTTGGTTTGATGAAAAGCTGTGCTTCAACGAGCATATTATAAGAAGTTCTCTTAAAGGTCAAAAAATGTTAAATATTCCTGTTAACAAAGCTTTAAAAAAAAATAAAATAAAATGTGTTAAATTTAGCCCAACATTAACAAAGTATAGTTAAAAATGATTCAAAAAAATATATATATAAATGTAGGCAGGTAAGTAACACTTAAAATAGATTAAAGGTATAAAGACAAACGATACAATATTTTTACAGTTTGCTAACACTACAAAGAGCATAAATGTAAAAGGTACTAGAAATTACGATAAAAGGATTTTTAAATAATAAATATACAAGTAAAAAATTAAAACATGTCGCCAGTTAAGCCCGTCTCGAAAAAAATCGTCCAGGGTATAAAAAGGTCGCGTGATAAGAATTGATTTTAATTTCGTTCTGAACACCCTCTCATTTTGTTCCTGCCTGTGGCAGTGGCAGACGATTGAAAATTCTCTTACTATTATAAATGATGGAATTTAGGGCCTGTGCAGACGATGGAATAGGAAGAGCAATACTGTGTGAAGAGCGCGTATTGTGAATAGAGTTGCTATTAATTGAATCTTTAAATCTCTTGTGCATCATACAAGCAGATTCCAAGAATTCTCTGGGAAATAAATAAAGGTCGACAAGAGTACCTCACTTTAGCCTTACACATGTATCGAACTGCTCTCCTCTCAAGAACACAAATTGAGCTGAAAAGTTGCTTTGAACAGGATCCCCAAAAACAGATACCGTACCTAAGGTGAAAGTCAATCAAAGCAAAGTAGGAGTTTCTAGCTATGACATAGTCCAGTTCGTTACTAATTACTCTCAATGCATAGTAGTAAGAAGACAATTGTACAATGTGACTTTCAAATTTTAACTTTTTGTCGATATAGACACCCAAAAACTTATTCTCTAACAGAGAATTCAATGTAAAGTTGTTAAGGGACACTTCATTTAAATCACATTTCAACGACATTACGCAAGTTTTATTTGTGTTTAATGTAACATGGTTTGCGTCACACCAACTTTTTATTGTAAGCAGATCTTTACTTACTAAAGTATTCAAAACAGTGGCACTAGTATTATGCCAGAGAACAGTGGCATCATCAGCAAATAGTGTAAACGCACCCTCTATTTTTACCGACGACAAGTCATTTATATATATATATATATATATATATATAGAAATAGCATGTGGGTGTGATTAGTAGTCTATATACTTCATTGGTTAGATCTTGCCTTGAGTACTCTACAGTGGTATGGTCTCCTCAATATTTGAATTCTATTAGCGTTATTGATAGGTTTTTGCGTTATGTAGGATTCAAAATTGGTGTAAGCTTTAATGATTAGCTTCGAACAGATATGCTGCAAAACATGGGTCTGATTACTCTTGAGAAGCGACGCTTGATGTTCGATTTGTGCTTTATCTTCAAACTCGTTAATGGTCTGATTGATTGTCCCCAACTTCTCTCGAGAATTTGTTTAAATGTTCCCAACCGTCGTTTGAGGAACTTTGATCTCTTTAAGGTTCCATTTCTGTTACCAATTACGGTAAATATTCTTCCATTGGGTGCACACTAGTTGGTTTTAAAAATAGAGTTCTAAAGGTGATTTTGTTATTTTAAGTTATATTTATTGTATATTTGTATTGTTCCTGCCATCCATAGTATATTATAGATATGAATAGTTATTATAAAATGGGGTATCCCGTAAATTTAATAAAATTTAAAAATTTAATATAAACGATGCCAAGAAAAACAAAAGAATTGCAAAAACTTTAAAAATACCGAATTTCTAAGACATTCATGTTAGTTGTATTAGCTTGATTAGACTAAACTAATTACTGAGACATACAGGGTGTTTCTCTTAAACTTTACACGTCGGAAATTAACTAGGAAAAAATAGTATATTAAAGAATAAGTTCATATTAAGGTCGTAGTTATCTACGAATACTTTACGCTATTTTTTGTATTAGTACACTTTGAAATCATAAATATATTAATACTACAACAAATGGAAATAAAAATTAATAATGTAAAATATTAAATTCATGATATAACATCAGTTTATACCTTTCGTTTATGAAAATAAGAAAAACATGAATTAATTTGCAATCTGTCATATAAGTATTACGTTGTATTTCTCTTAAAAATGAGTTCTGAAAGTGAATACGCTTATAAAAAAGAACACAAGTTTATCAAATGGATGGAAGAACAAAAGGTAACAGATACAGATGAACGAGTTGTGCTATCTTCAGAAAATGTCAGATCCGTACAAGGCGTCGAATATGTGAGTTATCCATTCGAAACTGCAAAGTGTGTTAGGAATAAATACAGGGGCGATATGAAGTTATTTGTGCAAGTGCATGTATTCATGAAGGCAATTAGCAAGAGTAACGTAGCCAAGAAACCATGTTTTCAACGATGACGATTTGTGGAAGTTTTTCATAGATGCACAGGACATTACTTATTTATTTTCGAAGCTGGTAGCCATTGCGGTATCTTTGGCTTTTGTAGAAGATGTGAATTGTGCGACTTACTCTTATCTGACATCAGGAAAGAAGGAAGCGTCTTGCTTATTACTATTCAATCATCTAAGTAATTAAGTTGAGTAAAGTTTTTGAAACATTAAGTTTAAGATAGGTTGATGTTCGAACAGAACGATGTCCCGCCACAGGATTGAAAGAAGAGGTTTTATTAAATAGCCTCAAGATCGCCCGATTTATCACCTCTGGATTTTTTCTATGATGTCACTAAAAAAGCAAAATCTATTACTGCATGGTGTATGAAGGTGGCCATTTTCAACATTTACTTGGGTGACGCCTAAGGACACTGTTGATATTTATTATTGTGCAGTCTTTTTAGACTCACGTTTTTAAAACCCTAAAATTATAGAACTCCGTATGCTTGCGTAAGCAACACAAGAGTTAATGCATTAAATAATAACATCAGTACCCTCACTAGTTATTTTTACACCACTTGCTGGCGATTTTCTTACTTTAATTGTGCTCCACTAATCTGATGTATTAAAGTCTACTTTACGCTTTAAATCAATCTCTAAAACTACTGGACTAAAGTACATGATATTTTAACAATTTTGAAGGGAATCGTAAGGCCTTCAAAATCTCTTGACCCCCCCTTTCCATTTAAGATTTTAAGGATGGTGCCATCTCCGCCTAGGGGACTGGAGGTATGAACAGGATTTTATGATAATTTAAGATTGACGAGTCTGAGCGTTTTTCAAAAAAAAAATTATGAGCTGCCCGTAAATGCCTCTGTTTCGTTTTCGAACGAACCATGGTAACATCATGATCCCAAGAAACGTAGTCTAAATGTTAACTTTTTAGTTATTGATCTGACAGGAGTACGTCGTTGTAAGGGCAAATAAAATATTACTAACAAGTGTTTCAAAAACTTTACTCGTCTTAATTACTTATATGATTGAAGAGTAATAAGCAAGACGCTTCCTTCTTTCCTGATGTCAGATAAGAGTAAGTCGCACAATTCACATTCACAAAAGCCAAAGATACCGCAATGGCTACCATCTTCCATCCATAAATAAGTAATGTCCTGTGCATCTATGAAAAACTTCCACAAATCGTCATCGTTGAAAACATGGTCTCTTGGCTACGTTATTCTTGCTAATTGCCTTCATGAATACATGCACTTGCACAAATAACTTCATATCGACCCCTGTATTTATTCCTAACACACTTTGCAGTTTCGAATGGATAGCCCACATATTCGACGCCTTGTACGGATCTGACATTTTCTGAAGATAGCACAACTCGTTCATCTGTATCTGTTACCTTTTGTTCTTCCATCCATTTGATGAACTTGTATTCTTTTTTATAAGCGTATTCACTCTCAGAACTCATTTTTAAGAGAAATACAATGTAATACTTATATGACAGATTGCAAATTAATTCACGTTTTTCTCATTTTCATAACGAAAGGTATACACCGTTGTCACATCACGACTTTAATATTTTACATTATTAACTCTTATTTCCATTTGTTGTAGTATTAATATACAGGGTGTTCCAACTAAAAGTATCCACCCCAAATAACAAGTCGCCAAGACAAAAAAAAATAAAACGCTCGGACCCGTCGATGGTTAAATGGAAAGGGGGGTCGAGTGATACCTTATTTTGAAGGGTTTCCGACCCTGGGTACAACTGCCAAGTTTGAAGCCTCTGCTGTCATTACCGAAGAAATGGCAGCTTGTCGAAAAAAAAATATTAATAAATTAACTGCAAGAGTTGGCTGCTTTAAATTTAGGGGATGATGCAAGCTAGTGAAAAGATTTTAATAATAATTACTCCGGACGAGAGGAAAATAAAAATAGTAAATGTAAATTAATGGGCAATTTTTGCGTTTAAGAAATGTTTTCTACAAAGACTAAATTATTTTATGAATTGTTCGAAATGTTCGCCATTGACGAACCATGTTCATGTGTCTGTATCCATGCAATGATACAGACGAGCCTCGAATTTCTCTCGAACATTTTGAAATGTTTCAGGTGTTAACTGACGGCATTCAGCTACTATTCGCTGTTTTAAATCCTCAAGTGATTCTGGCTGCACCTTAGAAATCTTTCTTTTCAAGTGTCCCCAAAGAAAGAAGTCCAACGGCGTCAAATCAGGTGATCGTGCCGGCCATTCGTTGGAACCTCTTCTTCCAATCCAGTGATCGGGAAAAGTATTATCGAGAAAATCTTTTACCGGACGAGCGTAATGAGGAGGTGCTCATCTTGTTGAAAGAATATCTGATCTTCAGCTAAATCCTGGTCGTTTTCTAGAATCTCAGTAATCTGCGGATCGATGGCATTTTCAAGTAAATTTAAATAACTCACCATTTAAATTGCCTTCTATGAAAAAAGGTCCAACAACGTGATTGCCTAGAATTCCCGCCCACACGTTTACTTCTAAAGGATGCTGGCTATGGGTTTCCCTGAATAAATGGGGATTGCTGTCGCTCCAATACCTGCAGTTGTGACGGTTTACTTCTCCATTTAAGTAAAATGTGGCTTCGTCAGAAAAACAAATATTGTACAATGAAATGGTATGGTTGTTTAATTTTTCAGAAATATTCTCACAAAACTCTACTCTGCGATCAAAGTCATCTTCGTTCATTTCGTGAAGCAATTGATATTTAAAGGGTCGAAACTTATGGGATTTTAGAATCCTGTGAACACTGCTTCGGGAGACTCCTGATATTGCAGCTGTTTCTCTGATGGAGTTACTTGGGACCATAGCAACACTGCCAAGGACTGCAACCTCAACATTTTCATTTCTTATTGGTCTTACTCTTTCATGCTTTTTATTGACAACTGAGCCGGTTTCGAAAAATTTGTTCCACAGTTGTAATACACTTCTATGAGTCAAAGAATGGTCGGGATGAGATTCATTAAGACTTACAGCTGCAGCTCTCGCACAATTATTGTTTCTAATGTAAAGAACAATAATTTCGATTCTCTCTTGTATCGTAAACGTCATAGGCAATTGTTCGAAACTTTCGTCTTTAACACTTTCAGACAAAATAAATTTTAAATAAAATGCACAAACTGTAATAAACGCATGAATGCTTGACACTAAATAAACGATAACAATGTGATTTTATTTTGTTTGTTGCTGATGTTTTATGATAACAGTAAGAATGGAATGCTGATTTTTTTTTAAATATTTGTACAGTGACAATTCGACAAGTTAGCTTAAACGTTTTGGCAATGGTCTGTTTCATTGCAAGGGAGTAAATGGCGAACATTTCGAACAATTCATAAAATAATTTAGTCTTTGTAGAAAACATTTCTTAAACGCAAAAATTCCCCATTAATTTACATTTACTATTTTTATTTTCCTCTGGTCCGGAGTAATTATTATTAAAATCTTTTCACTAGCCTGCATCATACCCTAAATTTAAAGCAGCCAACTCTTGCAGTTAATTTATTAACATTTTTTTTTCGACAAGCTGCCATTTCTTCGGGAATGACAGCAGAGGCTTCAAACTTGGCAGTTGTAACCAGGGTCGGAAACCCTTCAAAATAAGGTATCACTCGACCCCCCCTTTCCATTTAACATTTTGAGGGTGAATCTCACCCCCGCTCAGAGGGTGATGTTGCGAAATTAGAAATAGGCGCAAAAAGTTTCCCCCTCAAAAGCGAAATCGACGGGTCCGAGCGTTTTATTTTTTTATTGTCTTGGCGACTTGTTATTTGGGGTGGATACTTTTAGTTGGGACAACCTGTATGTATGATTTCAAAGTGTACTAATACAATACAACAAATAGCGTAAAGTATTCGTAGATAACTACGACCTTAATATGAACTTATACTTTAATAAACTATTTTTTTCTAGTTAATTTCCGACGTGTAAAGTTTAAGAGAAACACCCTGTATGTCTTAGTAATTAGTATAGTGAAATCAAGTTGATACAACTAACATAAATTTCTTAGAAATTCGGTATTTTTAAAGTTTTTTGCAGTTCTTTTGTTTTTCTTGGCATCGTTTATATTAAATTTTTAAATTTTATTAAATTTACGGAATACCCCATTTTATAATAACTATTCATATCTATAATATACTACGGATGGCAGGAACAATACAAATATACAATAAATATAACTTAAAATAACAAAATCACATTTAAAACTCTATTTTTAAAACCAACTAGTGTGCACCCAAATGGATCGAGATACTCACCATACTCATTGAGTAACCGAAGACTCCTATCAATGGGAGAATTTTTACCATAATTGGTAGCGTGAAATGGAACCTTAAAGAGATCGAAGTTCCTCAAACGACGGTTGGGGACATTTAAATAAATTCTCGACAGAAGTTGGGGACAATCAATCAGACCATTAACGAGTTTGAAGATAAAAAAAAATAGAACATCAAGCGTCGCTTCTCAAGAGCAATCAGACCCATGCTTTGCAGCATATCTGATCGATGATAATCATTAAACCTTATACCAATTTTGAATCCTTCATAACGCCGAAACCTATTCTGAATCCTTTCAATAACGCTCATAGAATTCAAATATTGAGGAGACCATACCACTGTAGAGTACTCAAGGCAAGATCGAACCAATGAAGTATATAGAGGCCTAATCACACCCACAGACAGATTCATGCTATTTCTATATACAAAACCCAACATTTTTTGACCTTGAAGAGAAGTTCTTATAATTCTATAACGTGCTCACTGATGAAAATTTGATAACTTTCATTATATCATTGACAAACAGATTGAACAGTAGGGGGCACAGTGGGATCCCTGGGGAACACCCGAGAGAACATCAATTGATTTGGAGATAAAGTTGTTAATTTTTACACTTTGCACCCTTCCAGTCAGAAAACTCCTCAACCATGCCACCAGATGGGGATGAAAGCCCATAACGCCCAGCTTTGCCAAAAATAGGTCAAAACTGACCCGGTCGAAGGCCTTGGAGAAGTCGGTGTAAACAGCAACAACTTGGAATCCCCTGCTCCAGCGCATCCAATAATTGAACTTTATACTTTACCAAATTACTTTAACTTACTATATTTTAAGCCTTAAATAATTACATCTTACCCTAACACAAAAACACTTTTTTCAGTATTTTGATTTGACTTACCTATTTTTGTGCTTATTGCAAGGTAAGTTTGCAGTAACAAAACGTGAAGAATCAGTCTTAATGTTGCCTAACTTTTTAAATTCGTGTTCCATGCCGGTGATGTTCTCCCCCGGTTCCAGCTGCATCAGCTTCTGGATATGCGAGTGAAGATTCCTTGCCGGAACCTCTGTGGCCCCGCAAATATAAGCCTGAAAATATCGCGTGTAAGTTGAAAAGATGGTACGCGTAACTCAAGGAAGAGAAATTATTCTGGTACAACAATTGCTGAAAATTCTTGGAAGCTTTCCCCTTCAAATTCTACGGAAGAGTAGAAGGGCTACGTTTTTTTTTAATTTCTGAGTTTAAAGTCAGAATCTAACAATATTCCGAGTTTAAAGTAGGAATTTAACAAAACTCTGAGTTTAAAATAAGAATTTAGTAAAATTCTGAGTTTAAAGTCAGAATTTGGTAACATTCTGAGTTTAAAGTCGGAATTTAACAAAATTCCGAGTTTAAAGTCAGAATTTAGTACAATTCTGAGTTTAAAGTGGAAATTTAACAAAATAATGAGGTTAAAGTCGAATTTAAGCATATAGCATTATTGTGATTGTGATATTTAATTCCTACGAAAGCGTAGAAGGGTCACTTTTTTAAATTCTGAGTTTAAAGTCATTTTTTAACAAAATTCTGAGTTTAAAGTCGAAATTTAGTAAAATTCTGAGTTTAAAGTCGGAATTTAACAAAATCCTGAGTTTTAAAGTAGGAATTTTACGAACTTCTGAGTTTATATTTGGAATTTAACAAAATTTTGAGTTTAAAGTCAAAATTTAAAAGAATTATGTGTTTAAACTCGGAATTTAACAACATTCCAATTTAAACTCAGAATTTAGTTAATTCCTACTTTAAAATCAGATTTTTATTAACTCCTACTTTAAACTCAGAATTTTACAAAATACTGACTTTAAACTCAGAATTTTATTAAATTCCGATTTCAAACTCAGAATTTGGTTAAATTCCAACCATAAATTAAAAATTTTACTAAATTTTGACTTTAAACTCAGAATTTCATTAAACTGCGACTTTAAACTTTGAATTTAGTTAAATTCCGACCATAAACTCAAAATTTTGACTTTAAACTAAGAATTTTATTAAATTCCGACTTTAAACTCAGAATTTTGTTAAATTCCGACTTCAAACGCAGCAAATTTTAGGTTGGTGCCTACAATATATAAAAGAACTATAAAAATATAGAGAAACTGTGTTTCAATGTATTGCATGCGTCATCTTTTCCTTAGCAACGCCCAAAAGAAAAGTTTCCCAAACCGGTTTTCTGCCCCCATATCACTATTTACCTCTAAAAGTGAATCGTGGATAAAAATGTACTGGTCTTCAGTTTGCACCATGTAGTTCCTCTGAGCACGAAGACATGTCACGTGACCATAAATATCCACAGTTTTCTCGTACTTCATCCGTTCTAACATGGAGTCAATAACAATAAAACAACCTGAAAAAACAAATTTTTTTAATTCAAATAATTTTGTTTTTAAGCCTTATAAGTCTAACTAATACAAATCTTTTGGTTTAAAAAAGCAGAAAAATATATATTTAAGATATTCAGAGTCGTTCTTCATTATATCAACATCCCCCCTCTTTTTTCTACAGCAAGTACTTGAAAAGTTAAATAAAATAGTTTAATTTCTTTTCCGTTATCAGAAAATACAAACAAGCATTAGAATTGTCAACTTTTTGGATTTTTACTTCCCTCGTAAAGGTGAAGTATTGTAATCGTGAAAAAATCACCCTTCAAAAATTTTTTCAGATCTGTACGTTTCAGGGTCCCTAGATGCCGAAAAACAAGTTTTTTCAATTCGGTCGGTTTTTCTGTCTGTCTGTCGATCTGTCTGTTCCCGGGAAAGCTAAAAAACCTCTAACTACGACATATAATTTGGGTCAAAAATTAAGAGTATACCGGGTGACACAGGACATAGGGTACACGGTCTAATTTTGTTACCTTGTTAGATGTCGCTTTGAAACTTAGGTATGTTTAGTAACTTATTAAAACGCATATTTTGACAGATAATTGGATTATACATCACTTCCGGTTTAACCGGAAGTGACCTAAACTTCAATATATTAAAGGGAACCCTGTATATTTTTTTTCATAGTCGTATTGTGTTCCCTTTCCAATGACATATCACAAGTTATATTTTTCTTCCAAAATGGCGGCAATAAAACCGGTTTTCTGAAAAACGTTATATTCACCATATAACATATAAAACAAAAGACAGTCTCAAACTTTTGAGGTAACCTGATTAAAATGAAACTTTTTAGGTCAGAAAAAGTATGAAAGTATGTAATTATGTTTTTTTCAAAATATTACGCCTTTTCGAAAAAAAAATTAAAATGACTATTTTTAATGTAAATTTTCTGCCAAAATTTAAATTGGACCTTGTATATTTTAATCATCCGTTTAATTTCACGTTAAATTATGTTTCCAATGATGTGCCACAAGTTATTAGAGAGTGTACCCTATGTTCTGTGTCACCCGGTATGGTGATGACCTGGTAACATTTTGGTAAAAATGCAATATGGCGCACGAAAATGTCGGCCAAATAAAATGTTTGTAATGGTGAAAAAAATAGCCGTCTCAGGTTTACATATTTTCACGTTTTAGTGTGCCTAAATGCCAAAAAATATGTCTTATTAATTCCGTCGGACCGCCCCACAGAAGGCAAAAATCCAAAATTAGAAAATAAAAAGTCAAATATTGAACATTACGTTTTCTGTCCTTCAAATGCATAATTGAATGCTTAATATGTCCCTACAAACATATTTGTTTGTTTTGAATTTTTCGGGTAACTTATTTTATAGTAGGCTCTGGAAAAATAGTAAGTATATTAAACGTCAAATAGTTTCTATTATTTGTTGATAATTAACGTCAAAATCAGGTTCTTGTTTTGTGAGCTTAGAAAGTAATTTAGTTTTTGCAACAATAGTATGGTAAATATGCAAGATAAAAAAATATTTTTTTTCAAAACTTTACCATTGACCCTGTATTTTGGAAACGAACCATTTGCGGACAGTTTTATTATCGGTCAGTTTTATAAAACTTTGCAAAAACCACATTTTTTAAAATTGGTAATGTGCGCTCCTAAATACGCATTTGTACCAATTTTGAACGAACATGTCTATACTCGTGTTTATATGTTACCCCTCTCCACCCACTTAGAGGGGGAGTTGTCAACTTCATGACATCATAATATTGTTATGTCCCAAAACTATATCTACCACGCAACGCGAGGTTGGATTCCGCTTGTGACGTCACGCGTGTTGCAAGCTTAGACAAGGAATTCCTTGTCTAAGGTTGCAAGCGTTTGCCTTTTGTTATGTATTTAAATGGAAAACACGATTGAATATTGAGTTTAAACTTATTTTATTGTCGTAAATATCTGTATTTTAAGCTTTATAAAGTCTACAGATGGTTAAAATAATATTTAAAACATTTAAAGTTACCTTAAAAGCTTTATGAATAAAATAATCAAGATGCCCTTGCCTGCCGTGTCACACGCGTGACGTAAGCAGCTGACATACCTTGTATTTATTGTATCATGCCACATACCACATTTAAAGGTAATCGGGTAAGTACGTAAAAGTTGGTCAAATGTTAATTAAAATTTGTCCAAAGCATATACGTCAACATTGTCAAGTTAAATAAAAGGTTATAAAAACAGCATTTATTGCAATTTGTTGCAGCTGATTTTAGTGTGATTTGATTAACCGAATATATCTCAACAGTATACCGGTCGATTTAACTGTAATTGAGTGTAATTTGACAATAATATGCTTTACCAACTTAAACATATAACAAAAATACTATACTTCCCATCCTGAAGGGATGTGGAAGTAAAATATATAACAAACGTTTGGTTATATAAAAAATACTAGATAATAAAATGTACTTACCTTGCATATTTACCATACTATTGTTGCAAAAACTAAATTACTTTCTAAGCTCACAAAACAAGAACCTGATTTTGACGTTAATTATCAACAAATGATAGAAACTATTTGACGTTTAATATACTTACTATTTTTCCAGAGCCTACTATAAAATAAGTTACCCGAAAAATTCAAAACAAACAAATATGTTTGTAGGGACATATTAAACATTCAATGATGCATTTGAAGGACAAAAAACGTAATGTGCAATATTTGACTTTTTATTTTCTAATTTTGGATTTTTGCCTTCTGTGCGCCCGTCGCACAGTAGTTCGCTCTCTTGTAAAGTTTTGGCCAAAACTCAGTATATCGAAAACCTTTATTTTAGTGAATATGTTTAAAATATGTTAAAATATATATTTTAAAATCATAACGGTGTTATTTAAAGAATGTCCTACGTAAGATCATACACTTTAGAGCACCTAATTATAAGCGTTTTACATACAAAAATCGACCAAAACTTTCAACAATTTAATATAAAAAACTAATTAAAGTACCCGTTTAAGCGTTTTTAAAATAATTTTAAATGGTCAAATTTATGCTGAGGCTATACTTCACATATTCTCTTCTTAAATAATATCGGTTTTTATCAATAATTTAAAAATAAATAACACTAATCATTTTTGCGATTTGCATTTTTGCAGTAATTTTTATCTATACAGCCAAATCAGAGTCATCCAAGCTGATCCAAGTTATTGTTTTTAGCTAAAAGTAAGCCTCACAATGTCCTTTTAAGGAATATTGCCAAATTAGCTGCTACTATCTGCTATTCAGTTAGTAATATTAATATAGGTTGGCTTTGGAAACATGGTTTGTTTACTTTTCACGCGTCGCGTCATTCTTAGTTGTTATGGTGTCAGTTCAGTTATAACTGAAGAGTTGACATTAAAAATGCAAGTAAAAAGAAAAATATTGTGCGATACTTTAATAGAAAACAACGGAAATGAAACTTTTGTTTTTAATTACCTACAAGAAAAATATCATTTTTCTGGTAATAGTGAAAAGTTAGCGTTCGACGGTTTAAGGCGCCATTTTTTGCCGCAATTTCGTGAAAAATGGAAATTGGCAAGTCGCAATAGAACTTTTTTTTATAAAAAATGTGCTTCGTGGTTGGAAGGTTCATTGACGCTGTTCAAAGGAAAAGGGAGGCCAATTAAGACTCTAAGAAACTGTTCCGGTCGCTCAAAACGAAGAAAAGTGTCCTCTTTAAGTAAACATACCAACTTACCTGCCGCTGAATTACAGCATCTTTTAATATTAGTGTTAAATTCAGCAGGTAAAAAACACGAAGCTCAATTAATTAGTGACATTTTGGAAAACGGTGCAAAAAATTATAAAAAAATCACATGTGATGACATTCCGGATTTGTTTACAAAAGAAGAAGCCTTAGCGTTAATAACCGATACAAAACTTTCTAAATATCAATATGAACATTTCCGAAATCAGTGTAAGCTTAAGAACTATCATATTTTTCCTCGATATGCTTGTATTTTAGAAGCGAAAAAGCAATGCTATCCTACCAAAGAAAAAACTGTTATATCTGAGAGTGGCGTAGATGTGGAACTACAGTCTTTGTTAGACCATACTGTTAGACGACTGCTATTAGTTCCAGATATAAAAAGTAATATACTGGCAACACCACCAGAGACATCAAGGTTAGTACTAAAATCAAAATGGGGATGCGATGGTTCATCGGGTCAAAGTATCTACAAACAAAATTTTTCGAATCCCAATTTAACTGACGAGTCTGTTTTTATGTCATCCCTCGTTCCAATCCAACTAAATGACGTTTTAGATTCCACAACTTTTTTTTGGAAAAATGAGCGACCATCATCCACAAATTACTGTCGACCAATTTCGTTTCATTTTGCTAAAGAAACAAATTCGTATGTTACTGATTTTGTTAATTCCATAAATGACCAAATATCTAAATTGTCAGATACTAAAATTGAATTTCCTGGTAAAACGGTATACGTTAAGCATGATTTGTTTTTAACAATGATTGATGGAAAGGTGTGTCAGATTCTAACAGGCACATCATTTTCAGCGTGCTGTAATATATGCGGGGCAAAACCTTCCGAGTTGAACAGTATACAAATTATTCAACAGCGACAAGTAAATCAAGATGCATATAAATACGGATTGTCACCTCTTCATGCTTTAATACGGTTTATGGAATGTGTGCTTCATGTTTCTTACCGTTTGGAATTTATGAAATGGACGGCCAAATCATCGAATGAAAAAGAACTTCTAAAATCCAGAAAATCAAAAATTCAATGTCAGCTCAAAGAAAAACTTGGAATAATTGTTGATGTGCCAAAACAAGGTAGTGGCACATCAAATGATGGCAATACAGCAAGACGATTTTTTAAAAATTTTGAACAGGTGTCAGAAATAACTGGATTTAACAAAGAAATACTTAGACGTTTTGCAGTTATTTTACAAGTTATTAATAGCCGATGCGATATTAATGAGACAAAATTTGAAAACTATTGCTATGAAACGGCCAACATTTTCATTCAGCATTATTATTGGTATTATATGCCATCATCATTGCATAAAGTTTTAATTCACGGGGGTCAAATTATAAAGTCCATCAGTCTTTCAATAGGCCAGTTAAGTGAGGAAGCAGCAGAATCTAGAAATAAGGATTTTAAAAGATTTAGGCAGTCTCATTCTCGAAAGTGTTCTCGCGTTTCAACAAATGAAGATGTAATACATGCGTTACTTATTTCTTCTGACCCATTAATTACAAACTTGAGGTATAAATGGCAGATCAAAAATAATGAAACAGAACTGTACAGCGATTCTATAGACCTTTTAAATTAATATCAATGTTATTCTACACTTCAACTTTCTTTTTACTTGATAGCTTAGGAACTATACAGGGTGTTTTCAAAGTTAAGTCATTTATTTTAACAGCATACAGAGCTTGCCAAAAGAAATTGATTTGCCAAAAATCACCTACATAAAAGTTCCATAGTAAAGTACAGTGTGCCCAAATTTGATTGCCAAGTGGAAATCTTTTTTATTTTCAATTTTTCAGCAACAACTTATTCTTGATAAAAGTTGGTGCTTGAAAAAGGAAAGCTTTTGACAATATTGAACCTGACTGTACCCTTTGGGATATGCCAATGCAATTGACAATTTTTATTTGTATGGCTAAATAGGCCTCTAATCACTATCCACAAATAAAATTACCAAATTTCAAAAAAGTTGGTTCAAAAGTTCAAACATAAAAAAAAATTAAACTAATTTTGAACACCCTGTATTTTGAAAACTGAGCGACCGACGAAAAAATGTTATTCTTTATTATTGTCTTAAAACTAAGTAAGCATTCATCCCTTTTATTTTGTAAAAAATGTTAGGAAATACCCTATTTTAGGTCGCATATTATTAGCTTATTGTTAGATTCTTTTTGGGTGCTCCTGTATGTTGCCAATTGTAATAAAAACTTGTATATTATCAAAATATAATTAGACATGCTTAAAAAATAGAAACTGATATATTATTTTTGACAGATATAATAAAATATAGGTTTTGGCCACATGTGTCCATAAGGGCGAACCAGTGTGCGTCGGTTTGCCAGTGCCGGAATAAGATAGCGGCCTAGTGAAACCTTAAAAAAAATATTACTAAAAAACGAATTTGACAGGGGCGTGCGGTGAAATTTAAAGAAAGGGAAGCAATTTTTAGAAACTTACCTATTTGTAATGTAATTCTATTCTTCGATCATTTTTTGCAAATTCGACAATGACGTCATCATAAAAACGTCGATGATCCGACATATTTTGGAGAAGTTTATTTTCAATGGACAACAGCGATGTATGCGAAAGTCTCTCCTGCCCCGTTGAATTTCTCGCGAAATTTTTTATACGTTTAAGTGTTGAAAAATTGCGTTCTACTGATGAACTTGTGGCAGGTATTGTAAATACTAATTCACACAATTTGGACACTTCGGTGTAGGCATCTTCCAGCTCCTTGTCTTTTAAAAATTGCATTAGTTCCTTAGTGTTATTTTTTGCGCTAATGTCATCAGATACGTAAATCACTTTTAATTCAGATCGCAGTAACACTCGGTCGAAGAACTAGCCATAATGAAGAAGAAGAGATTGAAACGCATCTTCTGGAAAAGTTTTTCTTTTGAATGAATCAAAATTGCAGAGCTCGAGGATTTGAAAACCATTTAAACCGTTAATTCTATAGTTTATTTGTTGCTGAATTTGATCGATTATTTCATAATAATTCACCTTGTCTGCTCGAAGACGCTTGGCTTGTGGCTCTACATTTTACGTCATCGTTTTCTCCCAAAATAGGTCAAAGTCATCTCTTTTTTGGCTTAACTTGGAGTTAACATCGTCCCCTTTTTTTAGGCAAAAAGCAATATCATTTGGTTTAGTTTGTAATACAGTAGAACTTCGACAATCCGGACACATATCGGAACAGCTATCGCCGAATTAGTGCGGTATCCGGATTACTGGAGTTTTTTTTTTGATTGCGTTATTGTTTCTTGTTTTTATGATTTCCAATCTAAACTCAAAATATAAAGAGATGTTTATTAAAAAAAAACAAACCCTTTACAAAACATTACAAACTTAAAATAACACAAACTCTGAAAATATGTAACAAAATGTGGATATATATGTATTATGTCAATATGTACCTTAATATGCATTAAATATTTACATAAAAAAGCAAAGAATATTAATAAATATTTAATTGGAAGGTTTTTTAAAAAATGAATCGATTTTTGTCTGCACACTTTTGGATTTTGCTTCACACAATTTCGACACTTCGGTGTAGGCATCTTCCAGCTCCTTGTCTTTTAACCCTTTCGCGTCGATTGGGTTAAATATGTCCCAGAGAAAAAAAGGTTTTGAAAAGGCGACTTTTTTTTATCTGGAAATTTAAATATTTTTCCGAATATTTTAACTTTGTTAGACCCTATAAAGCCCATAATACTTCAAATTTAATTTTATTTATAAGAATACAAAACTTACAACGTGGGTTATATATATCCCAGTAGTATTAAAATATGGGCTATATAGGTCCCAGTAGTAAAACAAAGGCATATCTACGAAAAACTAAATCTGTATTGTTTTTAACACAAATGAGAATATAAGGCTTATTTAAGAATGGTAACATGAAAAACAGTCCTTGCACAGGGGCACGTCACATGCGGAACATATTATTACTGTACGTTTTTCTCTATTTTGTTGAGCACATCTTCGGCATCTCCTTCTAGTTTTTGAAACAATTGGGAGATGATCTCCCACATTGATGAGGTTTGCTGATGAGATCGTTGTTCTTCCAAATGATTTTTTGCGCGTTACAGCTGCATTCTCTCGTCCAGCTCCAATTAATTGTTCTGCTAAATCGACCATGTATGTCAAAAATGGAACGTCTCGGTTTCGAACTTCCTTGAAAATTATCCACGCATTTACTGCGGTGGTTAACAACAGCTTGTAGTATACCTTTTTCCACCATTTCAATGATTTCCGGTCGATGTCATATAGTCCAGTTAGTTGATCAGATAGATCCACACCACCCATGTAAGTGTTGTAAGTGCGTATTGCTTCCGGGCATGGTACCTTTTTTTTAGTTCCATCCTTGGCAGTCCTCTCAGTTTCAACTATTTGGTCTGTATGGCAGTTACTAAGCAACGTCACTTCTTTTGTGTCCATCCAAAGAAAAGCTATAGTTCCCTGGTCGCAGCACAGTGTTTGCATTTCTCCTCGATTCATTTTTCTTTTCTCAAATTTGGGCATATTTTTACGGTTAGAAATGCACGTACCGACTTGGGGTAAAGGTAAAGAATCCATCAACTCGACAGATGTAAAAAACCGATCATAGCAGATAAGTACATCCTTTTCTCTCAGAGTTTCAGTTAATTTTTTCACCACCCGTTCACCTAATGTACCTTCTACAGGGCCTGCTTGTTTTCCTGAATATATATTAAAATCGTATACATAACCTGTTTTAGAATCGCATCGCTCCCATATTTTAATGCCTCGTTTAATCGGTTTTAATGGCAAATATTGCTTGAGAGACGAACGACCTTTAAATTTTGTCATACACTCATTAATGGACTGAAATTTACTTTCAGTTCTAGCTTTAGGGAAAGTATATTTTAGGCAGGAAACTAACTCGTCAACATAATAAGTTTTACTGGCATCAGTTGGCTTTTTAGGCTGGTTGAAGTACAACTTACTAGATAAAAGTCGAAATCTATCTCTTGATATTGCTTGTTTTATTGCTTCATTTCCCAAAGACTTATGAGAAGCCCAATAATGTTGAATTTGAGGTAATTTATTATAAGCCATTATAAGAAAACATCCAGTAACAATCATAATTTCATATGAATCTGTTTCTTTTTGTTTTTTCTTTTTAACCTCTTCCAAAATTTTTAAACGCTCATTGGTACACTGCGCGATATATATGAATAATGAAGGTGGCATTAGTTGTAAAAATACATCTAGCTCTGTTGATTCTCGATGAACGTTAGCCAGCAGGGTACAATTAGCTTCCTCTGGAATTTTGAAGCGAGGATTGAAATCAACAACTTCTTTCCATATCACAATATTGTCTGCTGAAGGGGCGGGAGTATCTGGTTGAACAAGTTCGTCATCCGAACTGTCAGAGCTGCTAGAAAATTCATTTTCACCATTATGAAAAGACGTGGAAGCTTCAGTATGGTCCGAAAAAGTCGGCTCAATTTTTTTAGATTTTTTAGACTTTTTTTTTAGAACTTTTTTACGCTTTGAAATAGTCTCTCCAACGTTAGAATTATCACTAGAAGAAGTATCCTCTTCTAAGTATTCTGACCCACTGTCTTGGAATGGGTCTTCTTCGGAAGATACATCAGATAAACCTTCTTCCACGAGAGCCTCTAACTCTTTTTGGGTTAAAAATCGCCGCCTAAAAATATGTGTCGGTAAAACACTAGTGGGACAATAACATACCAAAAAAGAATTCGGCTGGGACATATATGTCCCGACGCAACTTTTGTTTATAAAAAGCCAAAAAAATAGAATTATATTATGATAAAACTGGGCCAAGGTATTTATAAAACTTACCTGGTCATGGTCCAAACACTATATTCAAATATTTTAACGTAATTCTGGAAAAATGGCTTATATTCTGCAGTAAACAACAACACGTGGCAGTCTTAATTACTCTAAATACAAACTAACCTATAAATATCGGCAACCCGTAATACAAAAATTGCTCCTAAAGCATTAGAAAGCGTGTGGGACAACTTAGTATTCAAATATGATTCGACCAGCTCCCATCCGAATTTTTTGAATTTGCTCTGGGACATATATAACCCAACAGTAATTTGAAATAAAAAATTTTAAAAATAAAGTCGACGCGAAAGGGTTAAAAATTGCATTAGTTCCTTAGTGTTATTTTTTGCGCTAATGTCATCAGATACGTAAATCACTTTTAATTCAGATCGCAGTAACACTCGGTCGAAGAACTGGCCATAATGAAGAAGAAGAGATTGAAACGCATCTTCTGGAAAAGTTTTTCTTTTGAATGCATCAAAATTGCAGAGCTCGAGGATTTGAAAACCATTTAAACCGTTAATTCTATAGTTTATTTGTTGCTGAATTTGATCGATTATTTCATAATAATTCACCTTGTCTGCTCGAAGACGCTTGGCTTGTGGCTCTACATTTTACGTCATCGTTTTCTCCCAAAATAGGTCAAAGTCATCTCTTTTTTGGCTTAACTTGGAGTTAACATCGTCCCCTTTTTTTAGGCAAAAAGCAATATCATTTGTTTTAGTTTGTAATACAGTAGAACTTCGACAATCCGGACACATATCGGAACAGCTATCGCCGAATTAGTGCGGTATCCGGATTACTGGAGTTTTTTTTTGATTGCGTTATTGTTTCTTGTTTTTATGATTTCCAATCTAAACTCAAAATATAAAGAGATGTTTATTAAAAAAAAACAAACCCTTTACAAAACATTACAAACTTAAAATAACACAAACTCTGAAAATATGTAACAAAATGTGGATATATATGTATTATGTCAATATGTACCTTAATATGCATTAAATATTTACATAAAAAAGCAAAGAATATTAATAAATATTTAATTGGAAGGTTTTTTAAAAAATGAATCGATTTTTGTCTGCACACTTTTGGATTTTGCTGCCGTAACAGCCTTCTCTTTTAATCCTTTTAAAAGCAAAATATCTTGGGTAGGAACTTCGTTTTCCTCGGCCCACTGAATACTATGTGATAAGGCTTTTACAGCATCGCTATGCTTCATTTTCAACACAACATTGTCATCCTCTGTTTCACTTAATTCGCTGTGACTTGTTTCTTTGCTTTCCAATGCTTCATTGATAAGTTCCTCTTCAGTTAAGCCTAATTCTTTTTCTCCTGCCGCCCAACTGACAATTTCTTCCTCACTTAATTTATTTTCTGGGTCTATAATCTGCAAGGAGTCTGAAATACTAGCGATATCTGCAATGCTTAACGGACAAAGCCTTTTTCGAAGTTCTGCGAGCGAAATGCTTTCTTCTTCAAGTTCCTCTGCATTAATAACCTCTTCCTTGCTTGGCCACAGACCTGTCCAACTTTTTCTGATGTTTTTTTCAGAGATGCCTTTCCAGGCTATATCTAAATTACCAAGCGCATCTTTTAAATTGTATTGCTTTAAAACTTTTGTTACATCTCCGTCTTCCATGGAGATTAAATGATCTAGCAAGCGTTTTCTGTATGCGACTTTTATGTTTTGAATTAAATTTTGATCCATTGGTTGCAAAATAGCAGTACAATTGGGTGGTAAAAACATAACTCTGAAGTCAGGATCAAAATTTATATCTTCCTCAAGTGGATGAGAGGGAGCATTGTCTACCAATAACAAGGCCTTATGAGGTCTGTTATTTTCAGTTAAAAACGTTTTAACTTTGGATATAAAGCACGTTTTAAACCATTCCATGAATAAGTTTTTTGTCATCCATCCTTTGGTTGTTGCCTTGTAAAGCACTGGCAATATGCAGTTTTTTAATGCTCTTGGATGTACAGCTTTTCCAAGAACTAAGAGTGGTAGCTTATGTTTCCCCGAAGGATTGGAACAAGGCATAAATGTTACACGCTCCTTGCATTATAAACCTGGTCTCTACTTAACCCCATCTCCTGTACTAGACATCGGTGATACTGCACTTACATCACTAGAAAGTTTTTCAACACTAACCTTTAAAAATCGTATTCCATGTCTGTTCTTAAATTTGTCAAGCCAACCAGCACTCGCCAAAAAATCTTTTTTCCCAGTGATTTTTTCATAAAAATAATTTGCCTTAGCTTGCAGTATTCCTGAGGAAACTGGCACATGAGCATTGCCTTGTTGTAAAAACCAATTATATAAGGCAATCTCAACTTCAGGATTTTCAGCTTTCTTCATAACCTTTCTCTTTCCTGAAAAAGGATAAGTGCGTATCAGCCACTTTGTAAACATTAAAGATAAAACCAACATCAGTTACAACACAATGGCATTATGTTGTTAGTTTCATGTCTACGTACCTGGTCCTTGGTATGATTTGGTCACAAAACTCCTTATTTTAAGTTTGTTCTTTTTAATATCCGAGATAGTGGATTTTGGAACAACAATATGTATCAGAAATGTTACGTATGCTTCCCGCCTTGTCAATGACATCCAGTATCTTGCATTTTTCAGCAAGAGTCAACGTTTTATGAGCCCGTTTGTTTGGCGCCATTTTTTTAGCAATTTACGACAACCCCGTACAATTACAAAGAAAGACTGAATCTAATCGACCGCGCAGAGTCGTTGAGTTGTCGCCAAACGCGACTGGTTTTAACTAGTTTTATTCAGAAAAATGCGGAATTTATTTGCATTTGCACTTAATTGGTGTCCGGAATAAAGAGGTAAAAATATCAAATTGTCCGGTTGATAAGAGGCCCCGAACTACTGGAGTGTCCGATATGGCGCGAGTCCGAACTAGCGAAGTTCTACTGTATATTAAAAACATTGTCCGAGAACGGAAATATTTCTGAAAATATGTTCAACAAATAATTAAATTTAAAATCTCGTTTCAAACAGTCCAAAAACGCCCTCGAACTATTTATTGCTTCTGAGTCCCACGTTTCATTATTTTCTATTATATTCTGAAATAGTTCAATCAGTGATTCACGATTTTCAGCTACTGTTAACACAAGTCTTCCATTATAGTTCCACCTAGTTCCAATGCTTGTGTACGTTTTGTTGACTTGGAAAAAAAAGCAGCCATGCCATTTAAAGTAACGAAAAATACTTTACACTCTTTAATGTGATTTATGGACTGGGATAAAACTAAATTTAATTTATGAGCAAAACAATGGACATACACAGCACCTGGGAGAGTTTCTCGAACTCTAGCTTACAGACCCCCTAATTGTCCTGCCATCACTGCAGCTCCATCATAGCTTTGAGCAACTAATCCTTTCTCTCCATTAATTTCTTTAGTAACTTTATAAACTACGGTTTATAATGCATCTGTTGTACGATTTTCAGACACATTCTTAAAACCTAAACCTAACCTAACCTAAAAATCGCTCTTGAATACTTCCGTCTGTTTTAACGTAGCGTATTACTATAGGTAATTGGCTAAAATTAGTGATATCAGTTGTTTCGTCCAGAAAAATAGCAATGAACCGCGCCTCGCCAATCTCCTGCTTAATTATTTTCAGAATAATGGTTGCAACAGCGGAAATTAAATCATTCTGGATTCGATTCGACGTTCCGCGAAAAACGCTAGACTGCTCTAAATGAATTTTTAAGCAATCATCATATTTAGCCATTAAACTAAGTAAAGCTTGAAAATTTCCTCTATTTGAAGAAACCCTTGTTTCGTCATGATCTCTAAATCCCAATTCGTGCTGTCCGAGAAAACAAACAACATCGATAAGCCTTCTTAATACTTGCCTATTTTTATCGACTAATTCAGTATGTTGGCGGTGACTAATTTCCAACTGTTTACTAAGGGCGTGTTCAATTCTGGTTTTGCTGAAGACTTTTTCTTTTAAGACGGAAATTGTTTAAATCGGAAAAACCAGTTTTATTCCAGAGACCTTTTTCATTTTCAAAAAGTAAACGTGGCCAACAAAATAATTTACTTATATTTTCACACCCTGTTAGCCATTTAAATTGTTCGTATTGTTTTCCCTGATAAAAATGTTTAATACAGTTTTTCATTTTTGTGGTTAAATTTTTCATTTTTTCAAACAGCCGCACAGACGGGCAAAATTTCAAAAAGCTGGCCAGAACCCCAATTCGGGAAGATTGCCATTTAACACTTTTACGCGTCTAGGGGCTTTAATAGATCATTGGGCTTTTTAAAATTAGAAATTCCGTAGATGGCGCTCTTCGTTGAATACGGTGACAATAGTTGAATGTTAAATGTTGTTCGCGTAAGTGTTTTTGCGAAAAAATATTGGCTGTTTTTGTGTACATATTGTAGACATTATAGTGCTCAAAGTAAAATGGATTGTACTCCTGGTGGTAAGTAGTACCTTTAGCTATACTATTTATATAAAATAATAATATTTTTTAATTATGTGTATTTTATACAGAAATAATTTTCTGGAGTAGTGCAAAATTATAGTTTTAATTTTATTGTTAATATTTTAGTAAACTTCCGGGATCTTCCGGGCTTAACTTTCTGGAAAGTTGTGTAGCTGAATACTTTAAATAGTAAATGGAGAAAAAATATTTTCCGCTTTTGTCTGCCTTTTTGAGATAACTTAATCAAATTTGTTTTGTGTCACTTGGAATTTTCCCCAATTTATCGCTTTCAAATCGTTTAGGGCTAATTATTTTTATTTATTTCAGGATCAAGGGACGTAGATCCGGATGAAAATGTTGTTTTAAGTATGAGAACGCTTTCTGAAGTAATACTGACATGCAATTCAACAAAAATTGAAGCTAATTGCGAATATTTGCATTCGTATGTAAAAGATCTAACTAATTGCCCTGAAGTATTATCTAATGTAATTAAACAAAAGCTTTCACATTTTCTTTCTGATTTTAAATTAAAATATAAGACTGCCCAATACAAGAAAGATATTTTGCCCAAAACAAAACTTGGTTGGAAACAAATTTAAAATTTTATTTTTTTGTGCAATCACCTACAGCGAGTTTAGGTGGTCGCCCTGCTGTTAATTTCCAGACTAGTAGCGAACGAACAAAACGAAGACAAACCGAATATGTTGGATCAACAATGAGTTCCTCAGAGCCTGTGTATGCTGCTGAAATGAGTCTGCGCGCCGAAGGAAGTATAGATGCTGCAGCTGTTATAAAAAATGTACAATTTTCAACCCCAAAAAGGGCCCAGAACTATAGAAAGGCATATAAAGAGAGAGCTGAAAAAGTTGATCAGCTATCTGGTGATAAAGCATTGTCAGTATTTGTTAAAGCAAATAGACACCAATATCAGATCATAAGGAGTGAAGATAAAAAACGTTTTCCATCGTATAAGAAGATTCAGGAGGCCAAGGGGCGCTGTTACCCAAATCGGGATGCAGTTACAATCACGGGGCAAAAAGCTGAAGTAAAATTACAAGCCTTACTAAACCATACTGCCCATCGTATAGTGGAGGTGCAAAAAGATGTATTGGAAACATTAACAGAACCTCAACTTGCTTGTTTGACACTTAGGTATAGCCAATACAAGCAAAATTTTGACAGCGATGAACGTTCGGATGCCAGTATATTTTTAACATCCTTTGTGCCACTTCTATTAACATGCGACGATCCAAATAAATCTACAAACAAAATAGTTTGGCAAAATCCACGTCCAGGCTCAGGCCGCTTTTCGTCCAATCAGAATTCAATTTATACATGAGACCACTGATTTAACACTTCAAGAAATAAATACCATGCAGAATGAAATAGAAAACCTTACACCTACTTCCATTAGTGTAGGCACAAGGACATTGAACACAACTTACTTTTTACAATGGTAGATGGCAAAATGTGCAATGCTGCTTCATCTACGACATCCACGAAAAAGTGTTATATATGTGGGGCTTCTTCCAAGTCTTTCAACAACATAGATGTTAAGTAGAAGTATTTTAATCAGTTTGTTAAACTGTGAAAATAGTGATTTTTTTTAGAAAAATATGATCAGTAGCAAAAGTTATGGTACGAGCGGGAATCGAACCCGCACCTCTGCGTGTCTAGCGCATCGCCCTAACCAATTGAGCTATCATACCACTGATAATAATAATATTTTTGCAAACTATATCTAGTGGATACCGTATAAATATACAAAAATTTAAAGATTATGCTTTAACAACAGCTAGGATACTTGTACAAAAATATCCTTGATACAACATGCCTAATACGGTCCACAAAATTTTAATTAACTCGTCAGATATTATTGAATCTTTTTTATTGCCTATAGGACAATTATCTGACGAGGCCCAGGAGGCATTAAATAAAGACATTAAAAAGTATAGAGAAGGATTTTCCCGAAAGTGTTCAAGGCAACAAAACTTGGAGACTGCTTATATCGTCTGATCCAGTCATATTAAGCATGCGAAAACTTCCAAGGCGAAAGTCCAAGTCATTCGAAAAAGAAGTCTTAGATTTATTATTAGCCCCCGTCCAGAGGGATCTGCCACTAATACTACTAATGAAGACTCAGAAATTAATAGCTCAAGTGACTCAGACTCCGGGTCCGGGGATTAAAAACAATAATTAGTTATGCGACATTATTTCTGATAATAAATGATGCTGTTATTAGTTTATTAATTATTAATTTTACGCCGTTGATGACTTTAAATAATATAAAAACAGTAAAATGTAGGCAGTATTTTTTAAAACAATTTAAATTCGGTTTTATACACATAATTATGTTTTTGTCAAGTATTTATTTATTATATTATTAAATTTTCCACCAGATTAGTAGCCAATTGAAAAATATGTTAATTAGTTTTTACAATATTATTTCTCATAAACACATTAAGGAAATTTTATTACTACATATCATCGTTTAAGTTTTGCCCAGGTTTTTTCAATTTTGCCCGTCTGTGAGCCGGTGGAAAGTTCAATAACCTCTGGCTTGATTCACAGGAAATCAAGCATACAGAACTTGGCTGCAGAGAAGCTAGCAGCCCTCATAGGTTCTATTCGATATTCTATTGTGACTGGGTCGCATTTATTATGGGCTTGATAATTAAGATAATATTTTAGCATTTTTAGTATAAACTAAATTAATGGTTTACTATTTCAAAAATTACATTTTAGAAGATGTTTTGTAATTTTTGTTGGGGAAGCACTGCTTCCTTCCATGGACTGCACGCCCCTGGAATTTGATATAGACATAAACTGGTACGAATTCGAGATGACGCAACAAAATGGCGGTGTGTGTCAACGTACGTATTGAATTTATTTTAAATTAGGCACAAAAATAATTGTTTTTACCTAAATTGTTTTTTTTTTTAATTATTACTTATTAAACAGGCAAGAAATAAATTATGTCAGGTATTAAACTTAGCCAAAACCGAACATAAATATCCAATAGTTATGTAGTATGTTTCTAAGAGATACAAATATCAAAGTCCAGGTAAATAAAAAATAATTAATTTATTACTATTCAGGATGTCTTATTATTTGAAACTAAAACAATGTATAACAATAATTGTATCCAGTGTTTTTTTTGAGTCTGTACGTTTTGATTTTGATTTGATTTGTTTTAGGGTTAGAGCGCGTCAGTATCTTTGACCATTTAGCGCTCCAACAAACGTTTCGTTACGTACAGGGTGTCCCATTTTCGTAGGTTTTACGGGGTTTCCAGCTTATGAGTAGAGATAGAGAGATGCGGTTTTCGCGACACCGTGCTACTTTTCGATGAAACTAAAGAGGCCGCAAACAGATTTGCCCTAACCATTTTAGTTTCCGTGCTACAGGGTGATTTTGAAAATTTGTCATTTTCGGACACCCCCTGTAACTCAGCTATCGTAAAATATATTTAAAATGTTTCAACTGGTATTTATAGATTTTTTCACGTAGAATTCAGTGGCGTACTCAGATTTTTGCTGAGAGTCATAGTTTTTGACATATTGGCATAACCTACTATTTTTTAAATGGGACACCCTATATATTATTTTTTCATCTTATTCTTCGTGTCGAGAGCTTTTCAAAAACATACCATAAGTCATATTTATTTTCATAAATAACATGAAAAAATGCATTTTTCTTTAAACGGATTTATGGCATAGCAGATCAATCGAAATAACAAAGTAACAGCATCAGAAAAAATTAGGAAGTAGGTAAAAGGTAATAATTATAATTTCATTAAAACTACAAATATTGTTCAAATTGTAGACCATTATGTGTCCTACAAGTGTGACAAACTTTAAAAATTCTTTTTAATGCATTTTCTATTGTAAATGACTGTCTTTGTAACTCTGCAAAAGCGTTTTCAGTGGCCATTCTTAGTTGTTCTAAGTTTTCGTATCGCCTTACATAAACCTTGTTTTCTAAATAACCCCACAAAAAGAAATCTAAAACTGAGAGGTCAGGGGATCGTGGTGGCCATCGAACAGGTCCGTGTGTTCCTAAGCCAGTTTTGCTGGAAATAAATCCTATTTAGTTGAGCCAGGGGACATCATCCTAAATTCCTAATGCGTCTTCTAGGATTCGCACGTAACCAATCGAATTCAGATTACCTTCATATATTTGGTAAACTATTTTTCGGTTGAAAATAAAACAGGAGACATTGAATCCAAATCTGCCCTGACGCTCCCTAGGAAAAATAACATGTTTGTTTTCTTGACTCCAAAATCGCGTGTTGTGTCTATTTAAAATCCCTGAACTAGTAAAATGTGCCTCGTCTGACCAAATAATCTTTTTTTCAAAATCGATATCTTCTGCCTTCATACTTATAAACCAATTGCAGAACTCCAATCTGCGCTCTGCATCACCAGGATGCAGATGATGCACAAGTTTGTATTTATAGGGTTTGAATTTGTGCTTATTCAAAATTTTCTGCACTTTGGTTTTCGGTACACCCGCCTCTTCGTCTATTTTCCTGCAAGATGTTTCAGGAGCTGTCTGAACGAGGGCTAAAACGTTGACCTCAGATTCTTCGTTGTCTTTATTGTAAGTTCGCGATCGAGGCTTGTTAAAAGATCCATATTGGCAAAGATTATTTTTAATTTTTTGAAAAATTCTTTTTTCTGGTTGTCTTCTCTCGGGATATCTAAGATAAAATAAAGCGAACCAATAAAGTCAAAATGCAGGAAGATAAAAAAGAACTAACCTGTTCAGATAAAGCTCTGCCGCCTGATCTGCATCTTCATTAGACAATATAAAACACGCGTTCATATCATATTTCTCAAAATATTCAAATTTTTGATTCTGAGCCATATTAAAAACAATAATTATAATAGACGTCAAGAAAAATTTAAACGCAATAATGCCAAAAATGACAGCAGTAATGGCTGCCTGATCATATTTTTGTTAACTTTTTCCATGGCTCCACAGCCACCTTCTCTTATTTCGATTGATCTGCTATGCCATAAATCCGTTTAAAGAAAAATGCATTTTTTCATGTTATTTATGAAAAGAAATATGACTTATGGTATGTTTTTGAAAAGCTCTCGACACGAAGAATAAGATGAAAAAATAATATATAGGGTGTCCCATTTAAAAAATAGTAGGTTATGCCAATATGTCAAAAACTATGACTCTCAGCAAAAATCTGAGTACGCCACTGAATTCTACGTGAAAAAATCTATAAATACCAGTTGAAACATTTTAAATATATTTTATGATAGCTCAGTTACAGGGGGTGTCCGAAAATGATAAATTTTCAAAATCACCCTGTAACACGGAAACTAAAATGGTTAGGGCAAATCTGTTTGCGGCCTCTTTAGTTTCATCGAAAAGTAGCACGGTGTCGCGAAAACCGCATCTCTCTATCTCTACTCATAAGCTGGAAACCCCGTAAAACCTACGAAAATGGGACACCCTGTACAGTTTATTTTAGGAAGATGGATCTTAAATTTTAGGAAATAATTGGGTGTCTTTAATAAAATTTAGAATATGTATAGCATTTTTGATGTTAAATTTCATGTTTTCTTGAAAATTTTCTAGGAGATGATTTTTTTTCCTTTGATCTTTATATAATTTACAAAAGGCGATGATGTGTTTTACGGTTGCCATAAAAAGGAATTTTTTTGTTGTCTTGAAAACCAATGGATAAAAGGTCAGTTATTTTTATTACTAGTGGGTGGGTTGACCAGAAGTTTTGAATTGCTTTTAGAGAGCTTAGTGAGTCCGTGAAAATAAGGATTTTTTTTGTGGAGAGATGATTTATAATATAGTCTAGACTCTTATAAATGTATGTAAATGGCTAAAAGTTCTGCAGATAGGATGGAAGATGAGGGGTTTAGTTTTAAAGAGATAGATTTATTATCAGTTATGTAGTACACTGAGCCCACGCCTTGGGGATATTTAGATCCATCTGTGTATATCTGCAGAGAAGAAGAGTAGCTGGTGGATAATAGGTGGTTTAGATAAGATCGAATTTGAGAATGGGGGGCTATGTGTTTGTTTTGACATAGTAGGTCAAAATTTATATCTGGACTTGACAGTGTTGGAGAACTTGTGATGCTATGGATGGTATTTATGGGAGATGTATGGAAAATTCCTGCTGCTAGCCTTAGAGCTCTGTTTTGTATAGGATCAAGAATTTTTATGTAAGATGGTCTAGCTGAGTCGTAAATGAAATCGCCATAACTTAAATTTGGGAAGGAGAATGGATCTGTATATTTTCACTAAGATATTGTAGTCTGAGCCCCAGGAGGAGTGGGAAAGAGTTTGTAAAATATTTAGATCTTTCTGGGTAATGGATTTTATATGGGCAAAGCGAGTTTTCCAGTTTAGTTGGTTGTCAAAAATCATACCCAAGAATTTAAAGCTATCTTTTAGTGGGATGTTTTCGTTATTTAACTCAAGATTATTCATCATGCTGCAATTTCTTATTCTGCAAAAGTGTATAAGGGTTGATTTTAGCGGGGAAAACGAATATCCTGTGATGGAGGACCATGTAAGTAGATTATTTAAGCAAATTTGTAATTGTCTTTCGCTGGTGCGTGTACGTTTTGGGCAAGTTTAAATCCTACTCCTGTAAAAGACAATTTGCTGCTTACCTGTCCTTCCCACACCAGCCGAACAATGTACAATAATGGGTCCGGCATCGGGTGGGTTCAGACTTCTCACCCTCCTCAAAAACTGCAAGAAAGGCGCAGGGTGATCGGGTACACCGTGATCCGGCCACGCGGTAAACTGCAACTGCTTCACCTCTCTGCTGTCCGCGTAACCGTCTTTCTGTAACTGGAACGTTCGTATACAGTACGTCGCCAATTCCTGGATATCCGATATCGCCACAGACATGGGACCGTAGATTTCCGTTCCTCTGGACGGCCAGTACTGGTCGCATTTTATCCTCGTCCTTTCCTCCAGCTTAGTCATCATCACTATGGTCGCCGATTTCAGTTCCCAGCACATCCGCCAGAAGTCCCCGAAGGTGTCGGGCAAGGGTCCCTGAGTGGCCACGTACGCGTTGTGTTTCCTGTAACCGTCGCAGTAGTTGGCGTTGATGTAGTCCGAACCCCTTCTGCCATCTTCTATCGGTAGTATGACGCGGCTGTGGTCGTAGGATATCACGTTGGCGTACCTAAAAAAAATTAGGAATAAGAAATGTACAGGGTGTCCGGATTTGGTTGCAAAAGCAGGGTATCTCGCTTATTTTTAAAGATAGAACCTTGCGGTTTTCACGAACCTGAGCTAATTTTTTGTGAAACTCATGAAGCCGCAAACAAAATTTTCATAGCCTTCTTCGTTTATGAGATACAGGGCGAAATAGAAAATTTTGCATTTTGGGACCCCCCTCGTATCTCGGTTATCCTTTAACTTAACGCAAAGGGCAAAAATTGCTGCTTATGCAGTTTTTTACGCTGGATCCAGTTCATTTGAGTTGTTATTTTTTAGATATGACCCAAAGTTGTGTTTTTTTAAATGGGACACCCTGAATATTCGTCCAGAAATTGATTTGTCCTTTTAAAAGCTTCTCAAAAATATATAATAGTATGGGTCTATTTTAACAAACAACAACAAAAATCCTAATTTTTATAATTATCATCCCAAATTTTGCACTAGGCCATGCAAAACGATGCCGTTTTCTTTTGTTTTCTTGGAAGGAAATGACATTTCCCAATTTTGTACGCGTATATAAAATATAGCGCTAGTTTTTTGTATTTATTTATTGTGTAAAAATATATTTGTATTATTATGGAAGAAAACCAAACTTTCGAACATTATGAAAATTACGATATGTTAGCTTGTTTTATATTAAGTAATGAAAATGTTGAAGCGACTTCTGAGATGTGTTTTAACAGGTAAATAATTAATTTTTAGGTATGTTGAAATACTATTGCTTAATTTTTATTTAGATATCCAGAAAGGAGGCAACCTAATATATCTACTTTTTATCGGATAAAAAAGAATTTACTTAATCACGGATCATTTATCAAACCTCGTACGAAAACATATAATAAAGAAACTCGGGAGGCTGAGGAAATTACGGTTTTGGCTAATGCAGAAGCTTACCCTACAAACTCTTGTAGGGCCAGTGAAAAGAGCATAGGGATTTCAAAAACTAGAGTTCAAGAAATTCTAAAAAAGCACAAATACCACCCATACAAATTTAGGCTCGTGCAGCATTTACAGCCAGGGGATGCAGAGCGTCGGGTAGTCTTCTGCAATTGGTTTCGAGAAAGATGCGATATGGTTAGAGAATTTGAAAGGAAGGTTATGTGGTCAGACGAAGCACATTTCAGTAATTCTGGTATACTCAATAGGCACAATAGTAGATTCTGGTCCCAGGAAAATCAACACCAAATATTTTCCAGAAGACAGCAGGACAGGTTTGGTCTAAATGTGTCCTGCTTCATATTAGGAACACACATAAAATTTTATATATTTGAGGGAAATCTAACAGCCAATCGCTATACAGAAATTTTAGAGGCAGCTGTACCTGAATTACTAGCGTAAATTAACGAAATTTATTTTCAACAGGACGGTGATCCTGCACACAATTCTGGAATGACGAGATTATTTCTGGACAATAATTTTACCAATCAATGGATCGGAACAAAAGGACCTATAAGATGGCCCCCTAGGTCCCCAGATTTGTCGATTTTAGATTTCTTTCTATGGGGATATCTGGAAAATAGAATTTACAAAGACCACTACGATAATGTCCAAGATTTGGGAAATGCAATAAGAGAACATTTTCGCTATTTAAAAAATCAACCCGTTATTTTGCTTAATTCCCTAAACGAATACGAAAATTGTGCGAAGCAAGCATAGAACAAAATTGAAATCAGTTTGAACAGTTCTTTTGATTTCCTTGGTTACTGTAGTTCTTATACGACAGTTGATATTTGCTGAAAGGCTTGTTACATAATAATTTATCACTGTTTTGTTTTTATGTTACATAAATCTAGGTAGGTGGTACTTTTTTGGTGCGAAATTATCAATACATATTTTGATAAATAGATTCAATTACATATTTATTTTGATTTATTGTTAGGATGTAGATATTGTTAACGACTTTAAATAAAAGGCAGCATTATTTTGCATGGCCTACTGCAAAATTTGGGATGATAATTATAAAAATTAGGATTTTTGTTGTTGTTTATTAAAATAAACCCATACTACTATATATTTTTGAGAAGCTTTTAAAAGGACAAATCAATTTCTGGACAAATATACAGGGTGTCCAATTTAAAAAAACACAACTTTGGGTCATATCTAAAAAATAACAACTCAAATGAAAAATATGACTACGCAACTGGATCAAGCGTAAAAACTGCATCAGCAACAATTTTTCCCTTTGTGTTAAGTTAAAGGATAACCGAGATACGAGGGGGGTCCCAAAATGCAAAATTTTCTATTTCGCCCTGTATGTCTTAAACGAAGAAGACTATGAAAATTTTGTTTACGGCTTCATGAGTTTCACAAAAAATTAGCTTAGGTTCGTGAAAACCGCAAGGTTCTATCTTTAAAAATAAGCGAGATACCCTGCTTTTGCAACCAAATCCGGACACCCTGTACAGGGTCTTCCGTTGAGGGGGAAAAACGGTATTTTTTTGACTTCCCCCGTATTTCCCAAGAAATTCAAAATAGCCAATCGATGTATTCTAGCTCGGAGAATTCGAAAATCGTAATAAAAAAATAAGAAACAAAAGACTTACGCCAAAGATGTTGCGTTTTTTACTCTCTTTTTAAATATGTTCATAACATATAGATGGCTGCAAACTATCATTTTTCTCATATCTAGGTTACATGTCAAACAAACTGACAAGTTTTAAAATTTTTGAAATCAATTCTTTCCTATTATTTAATGTTTCTGTAATTTTATTAAATATTTGCTTCAACTAATTTAAAGTTAAGTATCTTTATTCAGATGCGAAAAAGCCAAAAAAGATTTTTCCCCATCCCTGTATTGTAAGCAGTTGTTGATTTCTTCAACATATTACAAAAATCCAGTGATATTAATTGAAATGAAGGGTCTTATAAACAATTAAACCCACGGAATTTGATAATTTTTTAATATAAAATAGAAAGTTTACCATCATCAAAATTAAATCATCAAATAAATATAGAGCAATTGGTGTATTTTACCGTCCACCTAAAACAAACATTAATAATTGTACTGAAGATTTTGATAATATTTTGTCCAGTGTTGCCGCTTCTGTTGATGAGGTCATTATAATGGGGGATTTTAATATTGACCTTATTGATTTAAATAATCCATTGCTGTCTTGTTTTGAAAGTTATAACCTATCGCAAATTATTAATGAGCCTACTAGAATATCCGGAAATGCGCCTACGCTACTTGACCCAATTTTTGTTTCAGATAAAGAACTTGTTTCAAGCCATGGTACGATCTCTGCGGATAATATGTCCGACCACAGAATGGTTTATTGCAGTTTAACTATAAATAAAGTCCGTGTTGTACCTAAAATTATTAATTTTCGGTCTTATAAATCTTTTAACTATCACAATTTTTGTCAAGACTTGAACCATATGAAATGGAATAAAATTTTTTATGTAAATAGTATAGATGACAAAATTAATTTATTTAATAACCTTATTTTAGATTTGTTTAACCGTCATGCTCCAATTAAAGAAGTTCGAATAACAAAGCCTAAAGCACCGTGGCTTACTGAAAACCTTAAATTATACATGAAACAGAGGGATCGGGCTTTACAGACTTTTAAAAGAACGAGTGATCTAGATGATTGGGTAGCTTATAAAAGGTTAAGAAATTTCACACTATCGGTAGTGAGACGTGAAAAAAAAGGTATCTTGATTCACTGTCTGCTGATCAAAACCACTGTAAAATTTGGAGAGCATTAAAAGATTTAAATGTCTGCAATAAAAACAACAAAATCATCCCCGAAAATTTGCAGAAGCCCAATTTAATTAGTGATTATTTTGGACCTTTTTTGCAGAATGTATTAAATAGTGATAATAAAATTGAGTTCTATAGTAATAATCTTTTTAAAAATAGTATTAGTTTTTCTTTTAAGTTGACAACAGTTGAAGAGGTACATTTAGTGTTAAAAAATATTAAAAATGATGCTGCGGGTGTAGATAGCATTAAGGCATCTATGCTGCAATATTGCAGCCCTTTTATTGATATATATCTTGTTCATATTATTAATCTCTGCATAGAAAATGGCTACTTTCCTGACCAATGGAAGGTCGCAATTGGTAAACCAATACCGAAAACATCATGTCCTTCTGAAGTCAGTGATTTAAGGATTATTAGTATTTTACCAACCCTCTCTAAAATTTTTTAAAAAATTTTATATAACCAACTGTATATTTTTGTTTTATTTAATAAAATTTTACCAGATTTTCAATGTGGTTTTAGAAAAAATTTTAGTACTTCGGTGGCGTTATCTACGGTAATAGATGACGTTTTAAGAGCTTGGGATCAGCAAAAATGTACCGTGCTAGTACTTCTCGATTTTTCTAAATTTTCTTTTGATACCATCAACCAAAAACTTCTTTGTTCCAAATTAAAATATTATAGCTTTGATGAGGCATCCCTTAATCTTATTTTGAAAACAGGTTTCAAAAGATATATTGTGCAAATAAATTCTCAAAACAAATTTCGATTCTCTCTGGAGTGCCTCAAGGATCAATATTGGACCCTTTACTATTTCTTATTTATACAGCTGACATTCTGAAATCTACAAAATATTGCCAAACACAAGCGTATGCTGATGATACTCAGCTTTACTATTCTTTTAATATTCAGGATTCCCTACAAGCATCAGATTTAATTGATTATGATTTAAACAATTTAAAAATAATGTCGTCCGAGCAAAGCTTACAACTGAATCCCACAAAATGCTCTGGATGGTACGACACTACCTATAGTTGAGTCAGCAAAGAATCTTGGAATTATCATAGACTTAAATTTAAGATTTAAAGAACATGTTAAAAAACTCATGCAAAAATCATTTTTAGCTTTAAAACTTTTGTACAGTAACAGACACATCCTAAATTTACGCTTACGCAAAAATCTGTGCGAATCCTTAGTTTTATCCAACTTTAATTGCTGTGATTTTATTTATGGTAACTGTATTGATATTTTGGATAAAAATAGGATCCAGAAGGTTCAAAATTCCTGTTGCAGGTTCATTTTTGGAAGTTTGACCATATATCGCATACATTTGAACAACTTAAATGGTTAAAAATGGACAATCGCAGACTTCATCATATGGCTACTTTTGTATTAAATATTTTAAATAACCCTGATGCATCTATTCAACTAAAAAATAAATTGGTACCTCGTAATAATATTCATGAGAGGACTCGTTTTACCAATCATTTAACTATGCCTCACCATCGTTCAACCATGTTTCAGAGGTCATTTAAGTAAAATGCCGTTAAAACATATAACTATTTGCAACATAACCTTATCTCACTTAATGTAACTCAGTTCAAAAAACAATTTAAAAATTTTTTATTGACATTTCAAAGTCTTTAGTGTCACAACTTCAAATTTCTCCATAATTTTGTTATATTTTAAATTATAACTATGCAATTACTTGTGAATTATTTTGGATATATTGATTTTATCTATATTTGTTATATATTTGATTTTCTTTTATTTATATACTTATACATTTACAAGTAGAGTAGCCGACTTATGCTAGACTTCGCCTCATTGTTGTGCCATTTTTTATGAATATTATTACACTGTCTATGTAAAAATGCATTTCTGTAATATAAAGGCGACTATTTATTTATTTATTTATTTATTTAACTGTTTTAAGAAAATAAAAGAATTGAATGAACCACTTTTTCTATTAAAAAACCAAAAAGAAATTCGATAGTTTCACTGTATTCCAATGCGCCATATTCCATATTAATATGACAATTTGAAGACAGGCTATCTTGCATTGTGGCCACACTTAAATTATTGTATGGACCATTTGGACCCCTGTGTCGATCCCAAATATTAGACTTTCGCCAGTGATGCACTTCGCTGTCGTTCGCCTTTTATATTAGGGCTTTAATGATGATGCCTACGGCGCCTAACCCGGTGCTAACCAGGTACCAATCTACCTAGTGCGGTCAACACTAATTAACAGGAGGGTGCATCACTGGCGGAAGCAGAACAATGTTAGACTTTCGCCAGTGATGCCCTGCGCTGTTGTTCGTCTTTTAGGGCTTTAACGATGACGCCTACGGCGCCTAACCTGGTACCAATCCACCTAGTGCCTTCTCGCTCCTGCTGGTACCGATCCACAACCCACAAATGCATTTTGTTTTTCTTATATAATTTATATAGATCATATATAATATAAACTTGGCAACGTAGCATCCCCAGCACACTGGATTTCCGTCCAACAGACAAACCTGAGTTTTTTTGTCACAGTAAATGTATGTGACCTTCATCAATAAGTATATAGCATCGGGGGCTTCAAGCTTGAACTTATTTACATCTTTCCTTCGATTTTTTAGGTCTATAACCATCATATTTTCTTTTCAAAAATTCTCGAAGTTTTGAATACTTAGAAATATCTTTATTTTCCTCTATAAAAAGAGTGGACTTTAACATCGATTACTCACACCATAAGCTTGATGAGGACTTCAATATAGCACTTTTTTCGTGGAAATACGCCAAAAACAAGGAATCTGAGAGTGCAGTAACCGTCTTGCTTTGGCACCAATTCTTAACGGATTTATATGCTGCTTCATACCTTTTTTTCGACTTTTCCGGTAGTAGAGATAATATAATATAATATAATAGCACTATTCGCTGATTCTTCTATGTCTGAAACATCCATTTTGTCCACACAGAATCAAACAATTCGACTTCTTTAAACTTCTTAAAACTGCTTATGTTGCTCTGGCAACGGAACACGGCTGCCTTCATAATTTAATGAGAATGCTATCGAATGTAATGATAATAAAAATCCAAAAATATATCCAGCATTTTCTTGTAAACATACAGTACAGGGAGGGGGAAAAATGTTATATACTATATGGGATGTAAGTACATTAACCAGTCTCGAACTTTTTTGCTAGCCCTCGCTATCGCTCTTGCGCAAACTCGTCCTTGACTGGTAAATGTTACTTGCATCCCTTATAGTATAAATAACTGTTGTTTGTCAAGGGGACTATATGTCCGTCTTCAACTGTTTTTGATTTATTGATGATTGAAAATTTATTTTTGCTTCTTCATAGCACCGGAACGGTTGGACCTAGAGCAAAATAACTTCTTTTACATTCCTATCTTAGTTTTTGATTTTTGAATCACCTTACTTCAAAATCACTGTAATTTTGGCGTATTAGTAGATATTATATTAATTTGCCGTAATGAGATATTCGATAACATATTCGTAAAAATAATTATAAGGATTAAAAACCTATTTGAAGAACCTAAATCATTACACAACAAAAAAACAATAGTTAATATTAACAATAAAGTAACAAACCATAATAACCAATAATTTAAATTCTCAATGTGTACTCTATTATTCTCGAAGCAATATTGGTATCCTCTTTGCAGCCTTTGCAAACTTGCAGTTCTAATTTCATTATTTTGATTAAGTCTATTAATTTCGTTCACAATTTTTTCCATAATTTCATCAATATTCTCGTCTCTACTTTGGTATGTTCTTAAGATGACCCCAAAGAAAGGTATCCAAAGATGAAAGATCAGGGCTATTGTCTGGCCAAGCGATGGTTTCATCCCTTCCAATCCATTCATTAAAGCGTCAGTTCAAAAAGTCTCTAACATCACGCATGGCATGTGAAGGAGCTCCGTCTTGTTGCCAAATTAAATTCCGATATTCCTTCAAGGGCAATTCCAAAAGGTTCTCCCTTGAAATTTAATAGTACTCGGATTTTCTACAGCCCAGTGATGCGTATTGTGTCGATTAAATTTTCTTGAGGAGGTAAATGTGGCCTCGTCTGTCCTGTCTAGGACGGTGCCCTAGCTAACCCTTCGAAGTAGAGGTAGACGGCCATACCGAATGGCCCGAACTGCATCCGAAATTGACTTGTAGGGATTTCTTATAAAACAATTTAAAATGGTTCTGTGTCGATATACTTTTCGTCCTGACTTTCTTTTTTTTGCTATGTAATGATTTAGTTTCTTTAAATAGATTTTTAATCCTTATAACCAAGGGGACTAGAACGAATCTGTTTGTGGTATGTGTGTAGCATTTTAATTTTAAAATTCTGTTTATATACGATCATTTCTGGTAAGAAATTAAATCACTCATTTTAATTTGCACTCGTTTTTGCTTTGTTTTTCTATTTTTCACAACCCTGGGGCTGCTTGGTTGTATGAACACACCTGCCAATCGATAAAGCGTCTTTATTTTGACATATTCTTACAACGCTGTCAGTTCTCACTTCCATCTTGAGAATTTTATGATTTTGACAATTTGTCATTACTTAGAAATATCTGTATTTTCCTCTATAAAAAGGGTGGACTGGAGATTTTGACAATTTGTCATTAGGCGATTTCTTAATCGTGCAGATTTTCGAAGCTATGTGGCTTCTCCTCGATTCAGTCAGCTGTTAGGCGATTCGATGAAGAGGAGGTCAAGGGCCATTTTGTAAAAGGTCACTTTCCTTTGGCATCTCGTGCTCGAAAGTCAAAAGATGTCTTCCTAATTTCCTTTTTTTGCCTGGTGCGGCATGTTGCACCATATTATTTAGTTAAGACTGCTATGTTTTCTTTACCTTTTTGGATAAAAGGATGCCAATGTGTGGCGGATTTTGTTTATTCCCTTAAATTAAGGTAAGCGATTTTTTTTGTAAAATCTTTTAAGGCCTTATTTTGATTCTTCATATTCTTTACAGGGTCCGACGTCCACCCTCCAATGCTTTTTCCTTCAGCGACATTATAAGTCTCTTTAGTCACTTTAGTTAACATAACCGGTCTTTTTTGTCCATTTTCTACATGTTCTGGAAGATAATGACACGTGCACTGGGTTGCTGGGCTGAGATGAGCTCATACTCATACCTCTACAGATCTACATCCACTGCTTTTGGAATTAAGGCCAGTTATTTCGATTTTATTTATAATGAGTGTGAATATATTTATAAACTTTATTTTAGTATAACCTCATGAATTTTAAGCCCTTCAGGCAAATTTCATGACTTACTTTGTTTATTATACCTAAGACAATATCAATATATACCTCTATACTTTTATCTATTTAAATTCATATACCTACATATAGTGATTAGTGTTGTAAAAGCTAATCTGATAATTTTGGTTCGAACAATACATAGGCTTATCGGTTAGATAAAACACATTGCTTACATATTCATATGCGCGTAATTTCTTGATCAAGGAAGCGGTATTTAAATTATTTAATCGGGTATCATTTTAATACAATTACAATGCGTAAAATTTAATATATCAGAGTTGGTTATAAAGTAACATTTTGAGTGAAAATATTCATTACCTTTTTTTTAACATTTGTAATTTTTATTACAGCATTATATCATTTCATGTCATCATAAATAACAAAAAAAAGTAAAGTAAACAGATTGAAACTTACTTCAAGTGTTTTATTTTTCATCAGTATTTTCAGACCGGAATTTCTCAGTTTAAATGCTCTATAAAAACTTTGATAATTAAACTGTGTGCCGCCCAAAAAATTAAGTGCAAGTATTCCTTGCCTACTTCCTACTATTGCCATCTGACGAAGAGCTGCCGTTCACACAAGTGCTATTATAGGGGAAACACATTTCCCTTATAATAGTACAAGTTACATGTGTTTTGGAGGATTTGTATTTATTATTTACACAGATTTTACATATGTTATAAATAAGAAAAACTTACCTATTCTTTGGCTTATTGACGTCCATATTAGAGAACTCCCACGTAAATGTCTGTCCGGGCTCTATGCTCTCGTACTCCTGTGAGAACTTCAGATTGTCGTTCGCTTTGAGTCTCTCGATGTGATTGGCGAGTTCCGACAGAGGTATGGGAGGATGCGAAATCATGGCAGGCGTCTGGAAGTTCAAACGCCTCTGTTCCACTGGATCGCTGGGCGCGATGCTGCTGTTCATATCGGCGGGGATTAACGGTTTCGTAACGGCTGCCTGGTCTGGAGCTTTACAGGGTTGTCTTCTACGGCGCAGAATGAACAGGATGACCAGGATCGAACACAACAACACAGCAGCTATCACCGGGCCAATGACCCAAAGGTAAGTCGCCTCGGCACCCTTCGAGCTCACTTTGACGTCGTGGTCCGTCGGCGCGTTCGGATTAGGACGTACGGGTGGTTCCCCGGGTGGTGGTGCTCGTCCCGCCAATGATAGGAATTCCGAGAAGGGACTGCTTGTGTAGAGATGTTTTTGAGGTGTGTCCACGACCTGAAAGATATTAGATCGTTAGAATATAGTTCAGAATTAGTGTTATAGAGCTAATAAACAAACAGGTTAGGCATCTGGTATTATCTATTCTGATGTGGTGTTATGTGTTGTGAATACAACCTAACGCAGTTAGTGTAGGCACACCTTAAGATTAGTTCAAAATGTCATCCGTCAATAAGTTCTTGAGTCGATAGTAAGCTGTCAACGGGCTACTCAACTGATGTTCTTAGTTTTAAGTTTTGTCCGGCTTTGCTGAATAAAGTGCTACTTAATTAGTCTTATGTGTATTATTTGAGAATACATAACATTGGCGACGAGTTAAGAACAGAATCCATGTGTCCAAGTCGTGATATTGTCGCCTACATATCACAAAAGTCAGTTGTGTGAAGTTCCCGGTCTTTTCCAGCCAGCCTTTATACGTTGTCTTGTCGCTTAAACGGGTGTGAGTCTTGAAGTTACTGGTTCACTGATAAAAATGGCAAATTTAATTGGCAGTATAGAGCATTTTGACCCGAAAGTAAGTGATATTGTAAGCAATTTGGAGAGATTAGAGCAGTTGTTTGTATGTAATGTCATTGAAGAGAGGATGAACGTCTCTATGTTAATTACTCTAATCGGAGGGGAGGCCTATGCTACATTAAAAGACATTTTAACTCCAAATTTACCGAGTTCAAAAAGTTTTGATGTCCTTAAAAATAAACTTATTGAGCATTATAGTCCAAGAAGGCTACAAATTGCTGAAAGGTATAAATTTTGGATTGCTGTCCAGGAGCCAGGGGAAGACATCAAGGCATTTGTAAAAAAACTGAAAAGTCTTTCAATCCATTGTAGTTTTGGAGCTTTTTTACAAGAAGCCTGGAGGGATAAGTTTGTCTGTGGGATTAAGTCGCAAGCAATCAAAAGAAAATTATTGTCATTAGACAGATTAACATTTGATTTAGCTTATGCAGAAGCATTGTCTATGGAACTTGCAGAGGGGCAAGTAAGGTCCATGAATATGGATAATACAGTGTCAACAGTGGCAGAAAATTTGGATAAAATTGCTTTTAAAAAGCCGAATAAGTCCAATAGTACAGTTGTCAAGAACAAGGATAATCGAGCAAGTCAGTCAAGTTCAAAGGATGTCAAGGCCTCGTTCAAAATTAGTAAAGTGTGTCACAGGTGTGGAGTAAGAAAACGTGATCCAGACAGCTGTCCAGCTAAAGATTGGGATTGTTTTAAATGTAAAGCCAAGGGACACACTAGCAGGGTCTGTAGAAGTAGTAAGGTAAATACCTTAGGAGAACAAGCTGAAGAAACTTCAAGTGCTGAAGAAGATGACATGGTTTTGGGTTTCTTATCATCCATAAAAGTTTCAAGGAAAGAAAAACCAGCACAGGTAACCTTGGAAATCGAAGGTAAGCCAGTTTTCTTTGAAATAGACAGTGGTGCTTGTCGAACTGTGATGCATGTTAAGGACTTTAACAAATATTTTACAGATTTGCATTTATTTAATGTAAAATTTAAGTTAAAAGTTTTAACAGGGGCAGGAGTAAGCATATTGGGTGAAACTGATGTTTTTGTTAAAGTTAAAGACCATGTTTTAAATTTACCACTTGTAGTTTTAGATAGTAGTCATAAATTTACACCATTACTTGGTCGTAACTGGTTGAATATTTTAAATCCAGAATGGAAACAACAGTTATTGTCTATTAATTGTTTACATTTGTCAGAAAAATGGCAGTCTAAATCTGAGTCAAACGATCAGTCTGTAAGTGTAACTCTGTTAGAGTCTTGTCAGTCGAGTTATTCATCTAATAGTGTCTTAAAAGAGTCAACTAGTCAAGATATTGTGTCAAAAGAGTCTATTAATCAGAATAAATGTAAAAATTCAGGTCCAGGTCTATCAAAAAAAATAAATTTTGTAAAAGAGTTGTCTGAAGTTGAGTCAAAAATAAAAAGTTTGATTTTGTCTTTAAAAACTAAGTTTAAAAATGTTTTTGATGTGAATGCACAATCTAGTATAAAACATTTTAAAGTAGAGCTAAACCTTAAGAAGGGTGCAAAACCAGTTTTTCATCGAGCATATGATATGCCATTTTCTTTAAAGACAAAAGTAGAGAATGAAATAAAAAAAATGTTTGATTCAGGCATCTTAACAAAAGTTTCTTTTAGTAATTGGGCAAGTCCAATAGTGGTAGTACCAAAGAAAAATAGTTCAGAAATTAGAATTTGTGTGGATTTTAAAAAAACATTAAATCCAGCAATAGATGCTGATCACTGTGTTTTGCCTCGTCCTGAGGATATCTATGCTGGTATGGCGGGAAATAATTATTTTTCAGTCATAGATCTTAAAGGAGCTTACCAACAGCTTGAGCTTAGTAGTAATTCTCAAGAGTTGCTAGTCATTAATACCCACCTTGGTCTGTTTCGTTTTAATAGGTTGACATTTGGTATCAACGCTGCACCAGGTAAGTTTCAGACCATAATGGATAGTATTTTAGCTGGTTTGTTAAAAACCAAATGTTATTTAGATGATATTATTTGTTATGGGTCAACATTAGAAGAATGTAATAAGAATGTTGTAAATGTTTTAAAAAGACTTGAACAGTACAATGTTAAAGTTAATCACAAAAAATGTAATTTTTTTAAAACTAGTGTAGAATTTCTAGGCCATATTATTGATTCTTTTGGTGTTCATCCTACAAAAGAAAAGATTAAAGCTATAAAATCAGCGCCTTCGCCAAAAAATCTTATAGAATTAAAATCTTATTTAGGGCTTTTAAATTATTACATTAAGTTTATTCCTATGCTATCTTCCAAATTAAAACCTTTGTATGATTTATGCAAAACGAATTTAGATTTTTTAAATGATTGGACGGAAGAATGTGACGATATTTTTCAGTTGAGTAAAGATTTATTAACATCTGATAATGTTTTAACGCATTATGACCCAAGTAAACCCATATTTGTAACGTGTGACTCAAGTAGCTATGGTGTTGGGGCAGTCCTTAGTCATGTGGTTGACGGTATAGAAAAACCAGTTTTATTTGCATCTAGCACACTTAGAGAGGGAAGCATTAGCTATAATTTTTGGAGTAAAAAAGTTTCACAAATATATTTATGGGCGTAAGTTCGTTTTAATTACTGACCATCAACCACTTCAATTCATCTTTGCAAAAAATAAAAATATACCAACAACTGCTGCCTCAAGAATAACTCGATGGGCAATTACTCTGTCAGGTTATAATTATGACATCATTTATAAAAAAGGCAAATCCATTTCAAATGCTGATGGATTATCTCGTTTGCCATTAGACCAACCAACTAAAATAGATGAGTATCTTTTTTCTTTTAACTTGATTAATGAAATTCCCTTAAATTCAGATGATATTAAAAAAGCCACCTATAGAGACTTGTTGTTTATTAAAGTAAAAGATTTTATTCAGTCTGGATGGCCAAGTAGTGTTGAGGATGAAAATTTAAAATCTTTCTTTAAGCGTAAAAATGAGCTTTCAGTAGAACAAGATTGTATATTATTAGGAAATAGGGTAGTTATACCGGAATCACTAAGGTTAAAGGTTTTAAACATTTTTCAGGAGCAACACTCTGGTATTGTTCGCACTAAAATGCTAATTAGATCATACTGTTGGTGGCCTTATATCAATAATGATATAGAAAAATTTATAGCTTCTTGTAACATCTGTCAAGATAATCAAAATTTTACCAGAAGTAATGATCATGTTTCTTGGCCTAAAACTTTTTAATTTTACATTTTTGCTTGTCTGTGATCAAAAATCAAAGTGGTTAGATGTTAAGCTTATGAATAATAGTACAGTGGCCTCAGAAACAATAGCAAAATTAAAAGAAGTATTTTCAAATTTTGGGCTTCCAGTAGAATTAGTCTCTGATGGGGGACCACCATTTAATTCAACTGAGTTTGTTCATTTTTGCCAAGCAAATGGCATAATGCCAATTAAATCTCCTCCTGGGCATTCGCCTAGCAATGGTTTTGCTGAAAGGGCAGTACAAATAGTAAAAAAAAGATTTAAAAAAAGCTTTATTTACTGTTGATAGAGAAAATGCAACAGAACAAACAATGTTGCTTAAATTATCAAGTTTTCTATTTTCATACAGAAATACTCCCTCAACAATGACAGGTGTTACTCCTTCTGAATGTGTTTTAAAATTAAGACCTAGAACCAGGTTTGATTTGCTTAAACCATCTGGACGTAGTAAGTAGGTTAGAGGTAGTTCTAATAAAGTTTTAAAGTCCCGGAAGTTATTTAAGTTAAATAAATTAGTCTATGTAAAAAATAATCAAAACAAACAGTGGCAGAAAGGTAAAGTTGTTAAAATTTTAAGTTATTGTACTTATTTAGCCCAAGTAGATTCTGTAGTTATATTTGTACATGCAGATTTCTTAAGAAATGACTTAAGTGATTCAGGTTATTTACAAAATGATGTACAAGTTGCTACAAATATAAGTAATGCTAATGTGTTTCAAAGTGCAACCAAGGACATAATAAGTGCGCAATCTCCAGTTACTGGGTCACCAGAATCACGAAATATTGAAGTCCCTTCTACTTCTGGGTCACCAGTACTGGAAAATGTTTCATTAGAATCTAGTGTGACTAAAGTTAGTACTCCAAGGGTTGTTAATGCTACTCCCCAAATCTCAAGATTTGGAAGAGTTATTAAACCTAGGTCTAGATTAGATCTCTAATATAGAAGGGGGGAAATGTTGTGAATACAACCTAACGCAGTTAGTGTAGGCACACCTTAAGATTAGTTCAAAATGTCATCCGTCAATAAGTTCTTGAGTCGATAGTAAGCTGTCAACGGGCTACTCAATTGATGTGCTTAGTTTTAAGTTTTGTCCGGCTTTGCTGAATAAAGTGCTACTTAATTAGTCTTATGTGTATTATTTGAGAATACATAACATTATGGAAACAATATTTCGCCATTGACAGTTATACTGACCCATTTGTGTGATTAATATTTGCAATTTATATAATGAGGAATAAGTTTCCAAATAATCAGCGTGTTTTTGTAGTTAAAAACAGTTTGTTTTAAATAAATCAGTTGTGCATTTTTGTCGGGAGTTTAATATGGGAAGACATGTAAAAGTTCCCACTTGGCAAACCACAATGAGGTGGGTTCGAGATTTCGAAATTAAAGGGGATGTTAGTTCAAAATCTAGCGCAGGTATACGTACTGTTAAAACATCTGAGAATCCGTTGAAAGATGCAGATAAACCTGTTCGTGTTGCTTTCTGTAGACAGTTTTAGAAAATGATGAAATCCAATTAATTTATTTGATGATGACAGACGAAACTCACTTCGATTTAAGTGGCTATGTTAATAAACAAAAACCGCTACTGGGCCGAGGAAAATTCACAACAGCTTCATGAATGATCGCTTTACGTCCATATTTTTTCGAAGAAAATAATGAAATTGTCACAATTACCTCCGAGCGTTATGTTTATATGTTGGAGACATTTTTGAGACCAGAATTACGTAGACGTCAGCAAAATCAAATTTAGTTTCAACAAGACGGTGCTACTGTAAGAAATGTTTCGCGGACCCTTGATATCAAGATTTGGTGACATAATTCTCCTGATTTGACGGCTCCTGATTTCTTTCTGTCTGGATACCTCAAGCAAAAGGTTTACGAAAAACGACATCATACAATTCAAGAACTTAAAATTCGATTTCCAGAAGAAATAGGGAATATTTTAGCAGAAATGTTGGAACGAGTTATGCAAAATTTCAAGGTTACAGCCAGGGGCGTGCGGTGAAATTTTAAGAAGGGGAAGCAATTTTTAGAAACTTACCTATTTGTAATGTAATTCGATTGTTCGATCATTTTTTGCAAATTCGTCAAAGACATCATTATAAAAACGTCGATGCTACGACATATTTTGGAGAAGTTTATTTTCAATGTATGCGAAAGTCTCTCCTGCCCCGTTGAATTTCTCACGAAATTTTTTATACGTTTAAGTGTTCAAAAATTGCGTTCTACTGATGAACCTGTGGCAGGTATTGTTAATACTAATTCACTCACACAATTTCGACACTTCGGTGTAGGCATCTTCAAGCTCCTTGTCTTTTAAAAATTGCATTAGTCCTTAGAGTTATTTTTTGCGCTAATGTCATCAGTTTCGTAAACCACTTTTACGTTTTTTTTAAGTTTTTCTTTTAAATGCATCAAAATTGCAGAGCTCGAGGAATTTAAAATCATTTAAACCGTTAAATCTATAGTTTATTTGTTGCTGAATTTGATCGATTATTTCATAAAAGAGGCGTCTGTATGATGTTTGAACTTCTCCCTCCTTGTCTGTTCTAAGACGCTTGGCTTGTAGCTCTACATTTAACGTCATCGTTTTCTCCCAAAATAGGTCAGTCATCTTTTTTTTGGCTTAACATGGACTTAAAATCATACACTTTTTTTAGGCCAAAAGCAATATCATTTGTTTTAGTTATGTTTGTAATATATTAAAAACATTGTCCGAGAATGGAAATATTTCTGAAAATATGTTCAACAAATAATTAAATTTAAAATCTCGTTTCAAACAGTGTAAAAACCCCCTCGAACTATTTATTGCTTCTGAATCCCACGTTTCATTCATTTCTGTTATGTTCTCAAATAGTTCAATATTTATATTGAACTATTATATTCTCAAATAGTTCAATCAGTGATTCACGATTTTCAGATACTGTCCAATATAGTTCCACCTAGTAGGAGCTACTTTGGGCAATCGTTTGTGGTCAATGGAGTCCAAAGCTTGTGTACGTTTTATTGACTTAGAAAGAAAAGCAGCCATGCCACTTAAAATAACGAAAGAATACTGTACACTCTTTAAATGTGATTCATGGACTGAGTTAAAGTAAATTTAATTTATGAGCAAAACAATGGACAAACACAGCACTTGGGAAAGTTTCTCGAACTTTAGCTTGCAGACCCCCTAATTGTCCTGCCATTACTGCAGCTCCATCATAGCTTTGAGCAACTAATTTTTTCTCTGTATTAATTTTTTTAGTAACTTTTTAAACTACGGTATATAATGCATCTGCTATTCGATTTTCGGACACATTTTTAAAACCTAAAAATCGCTCTTGAATATTTCCGTCTGTTTTAACGTAGCGTATTACTATAGATAATTGGCCAAAATTAGTTATATCAGTTGTTTCGTCCAAAACATTAACAATGAACCGCGCCTCGCCAATCTCCTGCTTAATTCTTTTTAGAATAATGGTTGCAACAGCGGAAATGAAATAATTCTGGATTCGTTTCGACGTTTCGCGAAAAACGCTAGACTGCTCTAAATGATTTTTTAAGCAATCATCATATTAAGCCATTAAACTAAGTAAATCTCGAAAATTTTCTCTATTTGAAGAAACCCTTGTTTCGTCATGACCTCTAAATCCCAATTCGTGCTGTCCGAGAAAACAAACAACATCGATAAGTCTTCTTAATATATGTCTATTTTTATCGACTAGTTCATTGTGTTGGCGGTGACTAATTTCCAACTGTTTATTAAGGGGGTGTTCAATTCTGGTTTTGCCGAAGACTTTTTCTTTATGACTGTCTGTAAATGCGCTTTGGACATAATGTGTTTTTTTACAGCTTTATGGAAATTGTTTAAATCGGAAAAACCAATTTTATTCCAGAGACCTTTTTCATTTTCAAAAAGTAAACACGGCCAACAAAATAATTTACTTATATTTTCAGACCCTGTTAGCCATTTAAATTGTTCGTATTGTTTTTCCGGGTAAAAATGTCTAATACAGTTTTTCATTTTTGTGGTTAAATTTTTCATCGGTGGTTTTGCCCTTCCTTTGGAAATTATTTGAAGCTTATCAGCGAAGTTTAATGTTGAAAATCCCTTCATTATTAAGACATACACCACACATTCACACACACTCTTCTTACTAAATTCTTCAACATTTTCAACATTATTACCCACAGCCGAAGTTGACGGTATTTGCATATCCAAGTCCGTATTATTGTCTTCCATATCGCACCATGCACGACGCGACGTAGGTATCACACAACACACGGATAGCCGTTCAAACAAAAAACTTACTCCAACGATAGCTTCCGCCCCCACTTAAAGCACGCGACTGAAACGCAAAAATTATAAACAGCTGGTGGAAAGTTCAATAACCTCTGGCTCGATTCATATGAAATCAAGCATGCAGGACTTGGCTGCAGAGAAGCTAGCTGCCCGCATAGGTTCTATTCCATTTTCTATTGTCGCTCGGTCGAAGTCAAGGCCGCATTTATTATGAGCTTGATAATTAAGATAATATTTTAGCATTTTTAATATAAACTAAATCAATGGTTTTTTTTTCAAAAATTACATTTTAGAAGATGTTATGTATTTTTTTTTGGGGAAGCACTGCTTCCCTTGTTTCCATGGACTGCACGCCCCTGGCTATAACAGTGTATAAAGGTTCACGGAGCTCATTTCAAAAGTGTATTTTTCGAGAATTAAACTGCACATTCTGAAGTTGTTATTTATCCCACAATTGTGGAAATATACTAATTCTTAATCCTACTATGAATTTTTGAAAATAGATGCTTGTAGATGCCCAACCCAGTATAGAAAACTCCAATCAACCACAACTGCAGATTTGGAGGTTCTATAAAACCTAACTCCGCTGCACTACTTCATCGAAAGCAAAATCGACGTTTCATTTAAAATTTATTTTGAGAACTATAATATGTAGATAAAAATAAGTTATAATGGATAATATTAAAATCTAAAAAATAATAAATAATAATAAAATTGTGCATCAGCATGTGACATAACAACAAACCAAATCACACATATATTTAACTAATTAATAAACAAATTAGTCAATTCACGCACTTGCAAAGCGTTAGTCAAGTTTAAGAATGAATGGTTATGGTTATTAATAGTTTTTTAAATTCAGGTTTAAATTTATTTGAAGATGCGATAGTTTTCATTGATAACAGATTAAAAATGCGACTACCGACACACACAGGAGATTTTTTATGTATTTCTAAATTGTGCCGAAAAAGCGAGAAATTAGACTTATTGCGAGTATCATAGTTATGGTAAGAACAAACAAAGATGTTTATTCTTGTGAAAATAATTCTCAACAATCTAAGTAAATAAATTGAGACCTTTGACTTTATATACGAGCCAATGCTATGACAGATCAAAAATAATTCAAACAACGCGTTTCTGTGCCATAAATACTCTACTGAAGAATAAACAAAGGCATAGTGAACACTACACAGAAGGGTTTCAAGAGTTGCGTAATTCTTTAAAGAGTTTAAATCATAGGAGCTGTTATTGATTTTTGAACACACGTTAACACTTTGCCCATTTCAGGTTAAATCACTATTAATTGAGACACCCAAGAAATTTATTGAGACACTTAAAACTAACTTGTGACATCTAGATCAAAAATGACACCACATGACCAGACGTTTTTTCTCTGCACCAGAAATTCCTTCAAAGTAAAATTGGCTTTATTCCTCAATACAGCTATATCCGGATCCGAGACAACAACCGCGGTATCATCGGCATACAAGAATACTCTACCTTGAGAAATATTTTCGGACAAATCATTAACGATATTACCCTCAGGTGTTCCTATATTTTGATCAAAAAAATCAGACTTTGAACTGTCAACTCTCACCGAAAATGTCCTGTTAGTTAAAAAAAAATGATCCAGTCGTTCAAGTTATCTCTTGTCCAAATTTCAAAGCCACAAAATCTTTATCAACAGTGTCAAAAGCGCGAGTAATATCAAAACAGAAGGAAATTATAATTTCGCGATTACCAATCTTATCTGTTACATATTGAATATCACCGCAAGCGCTGCCGACCTGAAAAAATATTATATTTAGCCAAAAAAGAATACATTCTGTTAAAAACGAGTTTTTCTAAAATTTTAGAGAAGCAGATCAGAAAAGAAACAGATCTATATTTTTCTACTAGACGGGGGTCTCCTTTTTAAAATATGGGTACGAATTATGAGAAAAGTTCCGAAGATCGAGGCAATTTCATTAGGATTTTTTGTTAGTTTATTATAATGTGGATCAGAGATTTCTTTTATTTTTTTATTATTATTTTGGCCTTTAATATTGTCAACAATATTCCGTGACATGTTTGTTTTATTCGTGGATTTGGCGATTAAATTATCATAATAAAATTATTTTTTGAAGGACTGATACTCTTCCCAAAACGCTTTCTCATTTGTATGGTTTTTTAACCAATTAACTCTTCTAAGTTTCTCTAATTCATTATTCATACCTGAATAATGTATATTACGGAAAAAATAGACATCAGTGTCGGTTGTTTTAAGAAAAATAGGAAAACGGCAGTAAACAAGCTGTCCAACCGGAATCAAAGTTGTTACATTTAATGATCATTTCCGGTCTATCAGTTACCACATAATTTAAAATGAAAGAAGAGATGAATTTAGGACGAGTGCACACCCTTTTAGGAGTACTTACTAACGAGGCTAGCTGAAAAGATCTTGAGTTTATTCGCAAATGACCTTTGAAAGAGTCTTTGACAATGAATTCAAACAAAACTAAGGGAGGATCAAATTCTAGAGGCACGTGTCAGGATCTGAAGTATGTTATGGACTTGTTGGAGTGTCGCCTACGCAGTGCTTACTTCCGAGTACAAGGTAGAAGTTAAGATTCACGTTCAGGATGACGGTTTCCCGATGAGTTTTTATCCTGCCAATCTTAAAAACTCCCAAAAAATGTTTTTTATGCCCCAAAAGTATATCATTCAGGGTGACAATTTAAAAACTTGAAATGGCCATATCTTAGGAAGGAAAAACTTAATCAAAAACCGCTCAAAACACTTTTTATAAAATGAAGAGGAAACAAATAAAAGCGTATTATTCGACCCTTATCTGTAACCCCTTGGGCAGGATGAGATACATCCCTAAAATCTTAAATATAAAGGGGGGTCGAGTGAGACATCATATTAAAGCTCTTGAAAAATGCTTTCGAATGGTACCATAGAAAGCCGTTTTTCGTGAAATTCTTCTGTGTTTATTAAAGGAAACAATAAATAAAAACAGAGTTTCGAACATTCTTATTTTTATTTAAGTAAATGTTCAAAATGATTGGTACCGATATCCTGGCATGTCTCTTAAGAATTCTAAACATTTTAAGCCTGGTATTTTATTTGTTTATGAATATTCGCATTTTACTATCACAATATTTACTTTAAAAGTAACTTGTACTATTAGTATTGATATTTTAATAGTTGACTTTTGGTTCAGTTTAAACGAAAAGCAGCACTTATCTTAAATAATGGTGTACAACACAGCTGAATGTGTAGATTTTCATTTATGGTTCTCAGGATCAAAGTTTCTTAAGGACAGCCCAAAGATTTAATGAAAGGCATCCAGGTCAACATGTAAGTTCGGAGTATGTTCGCCAACTAGTAGCCAAATTTGAAGAAACTGGCTCTGTCGCGAATAAAAAGAGAAATGAACCGAGACTAGTAGACGAAGCAGCGCAAATTGAAGTTCTGGGGCAGTTTGCAATTAATTCAACTTTATCAACTCGTCAAGCAGCTGTAACAACTGGCTTATCTCGTGAAACAATAAGAAAGGTACTTAAATTTCATAAGTTTTATCCTTATAAACTGCGCATACTGCAAGAACTTGGTGACGACGACCCGGATAGAAGAATCCAGTTTTGTGAAATAATGAGAGATAGAATTACGGCAGAACCTCGACTAGTTAAAAATATTTGTTTCAGTGATGAATGTACCTTTTATTTGAATGGACATGTTAATAAGCGAAACTGTCGTTACCCACACGTATTTAGAGAAAGGCATAGCCAGTACCCCCAGAAAATTAATGTTTGGCTGGTATATTGGGAGACGTAATTATCGGTCCAATATTTATAGAAGGGAATTTAAATGGCGACATGTATGCTGGAATGCTACCGCTATTGAACCACTAATAGTGCAGGAATTAGAAAATCAGAGGAACATACAAGGAAATTTAGCATTAGAAGAACGCTTACTACATTTTCAACAGGATGGGGCACCTCCTCATTATGTAGTTCCCGGCAGGCACTGGTTGGATGATAATTATCCCAACCAGTGGATTGGAAGAAGAGGTCCTGTTGAATGGCCACCTAGATCCCCGGACCTAACACCTCTTGACTCCTTTTTGTGGGGTCACCTTAAATCTGTGGTGTTTAGAACGCAACCTGAGTCAATAGAGCAACTCAAGGACAGGATAGTTCAGGAATGCCGTGCTATATCCAGAGAAACATTTGCAAATGTACTCGAAGAATTTGAACAAAGGCTTTATTATTGTCTTCAAAACAACGGGAACCATTTTTTAAATAATTATAAAAAATTTCACAATTGTGTTTTAATTTATTGTTTCTTTTAATAAACACAGAAGAATTTCACGAAAAACAGCTTTCTATGGTACCATTAAAAAGCATTTTTCAAGAGCTTTAAGATGATGTATCACTCGACCCCCCTTTCTATTTAAGATTTTAAGGGTGTATCTCACCCTGCCCAAGGGGTTCTAGATAAGGGTCGAATAATACGCTTTTATTTGTTCCCTCTTCATTTTATAGAAAGTGTTTTGAGCGTTTTTTGATTAAGTTTTTCCTTACTAAGATATGGCCATTTCAAGTTTTTAAATTGCCCTGTATATATATATTTGAATATATTTACATCTCTGACAGCGGCAAATGCTTTGTTTTGCCAAATACTACTGGATAATTTTAAGTTTTTCAACTTATCAATAAAAATAGCTAAAAAACATTAATAAATTATAGCTTTTGAGATTAGACTGTGTCAAATTTGAATTACTGCCCGATGTTTCGTCTTTGATTGCATGAGGTATCTTCAGGGATCATACTCCACGAGATCTGAACACTAAATTCAGTGTTCAGATCTAGTACAATAAAGATCCCTAAAGATGCTTCGTGCAATAGAAGGCGAAACGTCGGGTAGTAATTCTAAATGGACACGGTCTACTCCCAAGAATTATGATTTATTAATTGACCAAAGCCGTAAAATTAGTCGTTCTATGTTAGCTAAAAAATATATGCAATTTTTTTAAGTCAGATTTCCGAGTATTTAGGTATGTCGTAGAAACAGACCGTTTGAAAATTGTAGAAAATAAATTGGAGTTTTTTAACCTGTTTTGCTTTTGCGCAAAAAAAGGCTGTATCCAGTTTAAAAGAAAGGATATCGACTGATTGTAAGTTCAATTTTCAAAAAATCGTAACTTTTTTAATTTTTATTCGATAGGGTCAGTTCTTTGGCTGGGCCTTGAGGCGTCGATGTAAGTTTTGGAAAAAACAACCTAGAACTTCAAAGAGTACGGCTGAATTATAATATTTAATATTGATTCTAATATCAGGCAAGTACTTGGGCATCATCTGCGAGAGAATGTAGATGGCCTGTAATATATGGCATGGTGTAATGAGGTAGGTCTCACGGTTAATCCGCGAAAGACTGAGATGATCCTCTTTACAAGGAGAAGGAATTTAGGAGATTTTCGACCCCCAAGATTGTATGGTCAACAACTCACCTTGGCAAAAGAGGTTAAATACCTGGGGAACACAGTAGAGGCAAACCTGAGCTGGAAGACTCATGTCGATAGGCAGATAAGAAAGTCAATAGCGACCTTCTGGCAGCTCCGTAGAGCGGTAGGCACAACCTGGGGGCTAAGTCCTAGGGTCATGCACTGGCTGTACCAAGCAGTCATAAGACCCAGGATATCGTACCGCTCAATAGTATGGTTGCCCTCGGTGGAGAGGAAAACCATTCGTGCCAGTCTTGCAAAAGTCCACAGACTGGTTAGCCTAGCGATAACTGCAGCAATGAGGATGACGCCGCCAGCAGCTTTGGATGTCTTGCTAGGGCTGCCATCATTGTCGACTTTCATTAAGAAAGAGGCTACGGCAGCGCACTTGCGAATGGGAGGCGCAGGAGCTTGGCATACCAAAGGTGAGGTTGTGGGTCATACAGAGTAGCACGACCCTCAGGCAGACTAAGATGGCATAAGGGTTATAGTATCTTAATCCCCGAAAGAGAGGACTGGGAGAGAAACAGGCTGGAGTTCTCCAGAGAGGCAATTGTTTGTTATACGGATTGTTCACGTATGACACAGTTGCAATCCTCTGGTGCTGGAGTTTATATTGAGACTACATAAACCGGGTCCAGCTTCCCTTTGGGGAAGTTTTCAACGGTGTTTCAGGCTGAGGTATACGCCATTCTAATGGCAATAACGATGAATGAAGTCATAGAGGGGGCAGAGGGAGAGATTGTCATATGCTCAACCAGTCAAGCAGCACTTAAGGCGCTCGACTCACCCATGGTGGGATCAGTCTTGGTTCAGGAATGCGGTGACAGGCTAGAGCAGTTGGCGCGACGTAAAAGAGTGAAGTTGATTTGGGTGCCAGGACGTTGTGGGATTGAGGGCAACGAAAGGACAGATGAGTTTGCTAGACTCGGCGCCACCAGCCCGTCTGTAGAACCAGAACCAGCTTTAGGCATCACAAGGCAGCAGATAAGGACAGCACTGAACGAATGGGCACAACATGAACTTCAACGTTAATGGGGCCAGACCGGGGTCGGGAGGCAAGCTAAAGACTTCATTGGGAAGCCCGATAAGGGCCGAACAGAGTGGTTACTAGTCCGAGACAGGAAAGCTCTAAATTCCATCGTAGGAATAGTTACGGGGCACTGTCGATTGAGGAGACATCTCTTTATGTTAGGCATTGAGGAAGATTCTATCTGCACGGAGTGTCAGGAAGAGGAGGAAACTCCGCTTCACTTCCTGTGCAGATGTGAAGCGCGAGCGAGACTGCGACGAGACATTTTCGGCACTACGGCCTTGCATAGGGACAAGTTAAGGATCTTGCATGGAAGGATATGCAGACTTACATAGTAAGGACAAGCAGAGTCAAGGATGTACACCTGGTGGCGGGTGGTGGTTGAGGGAGGAGCTGGGGTAGACTGAAAAGGCCTTATAGGGTCTTAGGGTCTCTAGACCTCCCCCTAACTACTACTATTACTACTAATATTTAATGATGATCAGTGCTGGCAAAAATCTCCAAACGGATAAAAAAATTTTTTTCACACAAGTATTTTTTCTCGTGAAACATTTAGCTCCAAATTTTAAACTCTTTTTTACCAAGAACATGTTTATACAAAAAAAAACTCGAGGGCTTTTTCCACGAACATTGTCGGTAGAAAATAGCACAGAAAATTTAACAAGTATTTTTATTAATTAAAGGGCGGCCAGTAGACCCCTATTTGCTTAGATACTTTTAACTATTTGTTACTAAAATCTTTTACTTACCGCTCGAACGAATATCCTATATCTCTTGCCCTGTTTCACCTTAAAATTCGTCAGGCCTTCCTTCTCCTCTCCAGTACCCAAATGAAACGTGTATGGGATGCTCCTCTGAGGAAACTTGGCAGCTATGTAAGGTAGACTCGGGTCTTCAGGTACGTGTTTAACATTTTCCAAAAGATCGTTCGTTAAAAACTGATCAGGATTTTTGTGTATCGTCGACTTATCCTCGGGAACGACCACCAAGTAGTAGTGACTGATCGGACCATACTCTTCCGAGGCCTGAGGCAAAATGACGTGAATTTCTGAGTTGACGACGCCGTAAAAATCTGGCTTCACCATCGGTTGAGGGGCAGCCATCTGGGTAGTGACGGTGATTTTGGTCGGGGGTCTGTAGGAATTGTCGCTCGGAATGGCGCTCACGTTCACGTTGTAGGTAGTGAAGGGGGACAGTTCATTGATCGTGTGGGATTTGACGTCATCGTTTAAAATAACTTCGACTCTAGGAATATTTTGAGTCTGCGTGATACCTTGCGAGTCTACGAACTCTTTAATGGCGTCGAAAGATATTTTGTACTTAATCGGGTTTAGACGGATAGGGGGAGACCAGGACAGAGTCATGGAATGTGTCGTCACCTCGTGGGCCCTTAGGTTAAGAGGAACATCTTCTGGCTTGACCTTGACGGTGTCCTTCTCTGACAATCGGCCCAAGCCGTTTTTCGTCCTGCAAGCCACCGCGATCGCGTACTGAGCGTATTTCTCCAGGTTCACCAGGTCTGCCGAATTGGTCAGGCCGACGGATTTCTGCTGCCACTCGTCCAAATCTTCCACTGCGGTCATTGTGTAAAATATCTGGTACCTGTAACGAAACAAAGTATATATATTTTCGGTTTAATTTAAAAAATTGATAAATTAGATTTTCTTCGTATAGAATTCCACCAAAAAAAAAACAATACAATTTATATATCTATATCGTTATTTCGGATTTGGATATGTACCCCTTAACATATTGTCAAAATGAATTTTTTTTTTGTTTTATGTGACTAACTTTTAACATGATCATGATATTTTAATGAAATTTTATATCTGGGGGTTTTTTGATATGAGAAATGCAAATTTGATGTTGTATTTCTTTGACTGAACGCAACCTTTTTCGTACGCCCTTGTAATACTTTTTTGAGTAAAAAATAGATTTCTCTATCATTTTTATATCAAAAAAATATTTCTGTTAGAAGTCTCTACGAGCCACCGTTATCGAGATATTTGGATTTAAAAAAATTGATGCGTTTGACTTTCAATAGCAAACATTTTTAAAAATAGGTAGATAGTTATTTATTGGAAATGTTTTTTAGGCATTTCAGCACTAAAGAATCAGCCAAAACTGCTTTATCAGAAATCGTCTAAAAATTTCCAAATAACTTGGACGTTTTGCTGTAAAAAGGCACTTTTTTCGATGTCGATAAAATTAACCGGTTTCGAGAAAAAGTATTTTTTACATGAAATGCACTATAACTTCTAAACCGTAGAAAGGCTAAAAAGTTAGGGAGCAGTTAAAATAAAGGGCGGTTTGATATAAACGTTGGGTCACAAGTCAACAATTAGGAATGTATTGCGGTACAAAGATGGCAGAAAAACAATGTTTTTATTTTTTATTTTAAAAACGAAAAGCCATAGAATAACGAAACTTTTAAAAAGTGAAAAAATATCTGCATATTTTTCACTTTTTTAAAATGAGTGGAAGGGGTTGAAATAAACCACCCCTATTATTTTTGTTAACTAAATTTAAAGAAACACTTACTCGACGACTTGGAAAAAAATAAATTTGGATAGCTTGGTTTATTTAAAAAGTCTTTTACCTCTTTTATTTTTTTCATAAAACTTAACGATTTGAAATGAAAAATAAAATCAAAATCATTACGTGTCGGGAAGGGGAAATATTTTAGAAAAAAAATCTAGTGGGCCGCTGTCACTTTTTAATGCGTTTCTAATATCGCTTTATTTGATATTGCTTAGTCAGTTTAAATATAATATTTTACTGAAGTTATCTGATCTGTTTAATTGTGCAGTAACAAGAGTTTTAATAAAATCAATAGAACAATAACGGTTAATTTCACGAACGCAGAAATGGTAGATATGCATTTTATGTACGGGCATGCAAACAGAAATTCCTTGAAAGCCTGTCGTCTTTATACGTAAGCGTATTCTAATCGCAGACCTACTACTATCACGTTTACCAGGCTTCATTAAAGCCTACATGAATAACTCTCGAAAAAAACAAGTACCAGGAAAATTGATGCATCAACTGTATGGAGGATATTAAAAGAACAGTTATAACCTTACCATATTCAGAGGATTCAAGCTCTCTTATCAAGAGATATCGAACCGAGAATGATATTTTCCCAATGGTTTCACCGAATGAATACCGATAATCTCTTTTTTGTTCAAAAATTCTCTTTTCAGACCAAGCTAGTTTCTCAAGAGATGAATTACTTTCATAACAGGTATGCACGGGCTGAAGATACTCGACATTCAATAACATATTCTAGATATCAATATCAGTTTTCCATTAACGTTTGGATAGGAATTGTAGATGAACATTTAATTGAGCCACGTTTTCTACCTCTAAGATTAACTGGTGAGTCACATTTTCATTTTCTACCAGAAGAATTACCTCCTCTACTAGAACATTTACCTCTGAGAACTAGAAGAGACATGAATTACATGCATAACTGTGCCCCAGCACACTTCAGCTTAAATATGCGAAGGTATTTAAATCTTACTTATGTGAACCGCTGGATAGGAAGAAGTGGCCTTCATCTTTGGCGGCCTCGATAATAAATGCATGTATTTTATCGCAAGGCAGGCATTTTCAACACTTGCTATAAAAAAATGTACTCGCTTCTGCGTAGAACGTTGGGTTTTTATTTGAGTTCCGATGTTTAAATCTTCTTTTTTCTTTCTCGTCATTTTTAAAGAACGATTTTATTCATAGTTCATGCGTTAACACATAAAGGATAGGTTAGTCTGAAACATGTTTGTTAATCAATTATTTTTAAAATATGATTGTTCATAAGAAAATTTACCATTAGTACAAAATAAAACTGTGTTTGAAAGCATCCAACTAGATTATTTTTCTAAAATAAATGTCTTTGTCCCGTTCTGCTTTACATTTTATTTTTTAATTTCAAATCAGCAAGTTTATAAAAAAGTTAGACTTTTGAGCAAACTGCCCTTTATTTTGAACAAGGAATATCAAATTCAACTTTCCTATTCTGCTCCCTAACTTTTTATTTTTTTATTTATTTATTTATTCGTAAAATACACTACAGAATCAGGATTCTAAATGGTATACAAATATATATATAAAAAAAAAGAAGATAACACAAAAACTAAAACTAAACTAAAAGAGAACAACAACAAATTATCTGCAATACTACAAAAGATGCAAAATGCAAATTAGTAAAATTAATTAAAATGATTAAGTTGTGCCGAACTTCAGGAATCTTTTGAGGGTAGGAAGACTCCTGTTGAAAATGTTGCAGTCATTATAAAATTTGTTGTGGTTGTGACATAGACGGTCAATAAAGGAATTTTGGCCGTAATTGGTGCGGTGTCTTCTAACGAAGAAAAGGGAGGTATGCCGTGTGCGTCGAACTGGAACCACAAAGCTTACCAGACCCAGCAAGATAGGGCAGTCGATAGTACCGTTGAGAAGTTTAAAAGCAAACAGAAGGAGAGCTTGTCTGCGTCTTTCAGCTAAGCTTTGCATACCACAAAGGAGTAATCTCGTACTATAATTTACATTTTGATATGGAAAGTGAAATTTACTTAACAAGTAATTAGAAAATGTGTGTTGAACTCTTTCAACTCTCTCGATGTGGCATGCATAGCGAGGGTGCCAAATGATGGAGCAGTATTCAAGGTAGCTCCTGACAAAGCAGTTATACAGTGATATGATGGCCCTGGTGTCGTTGAAGCATCGGGAGTGCCTCCTGATAAATCCCAACATTCGGAAGGCCTTGCATACAATGGAATCGATATGCTCGTTGAAGGTTAACATACTATCAAATGTTACACCTAAGTCATTAACTGTGGACGAAACCTCTAGGAGTGAGTCGTTAATCTTGTAAGTATTTAGTATGGGGTTCTGGGATCGCGAGAAGTGAATACAGGAACACTTAGCTATATTAATAGTGAGAAGGTTTGTCTTGCACCAAAAGACAAATCGGTCTAAGTCAGGCTGTAGTGCAGAATTGTCCAAGCTGTTGGATGTGGAAATTTTCAGGTCATCGGCGAAAAGAAGACATATGCTGTTAATAAAGCAAGACGTGACATCGTTGATAAATAGGAGAAATAAAATTGGGCCAATGTGGGACCCTTGAGGCACGCCGGACGCGACTGATATAACACGAGATACCGAATTATGTACTAAAACACGTTGTTTACGGTTGCTCAGATAGGAGCTAATCCAGTTCAAATAATTGCCTGATATTCCAATGTCGGAAAGCTTTCTTAGTAGCAGCCTGTGACACACACTGTCAAAAGCTTTCGACAGATCGGTATAGATAGAATCGACTTGCTGGCCAGCTTCAAGGGAAGAGACTAGGTAATCTTGATAAATGGCGAGGTTGGTTGCTGTGGATCGGCCCTTATAGAATCCATGTTGGTTTGGGGAAATGTAATTAGAGTAAGTGGCGAATATTTCCTCGGTCAGAATGGCTTCGAATACTTTTGGAATAGAGGAGATCATTGATATGCCTCTATAATTTGAAATGTCAGTTTTGGACCCTTTTTTGTATATTGGTACTAGGTTGGAAAATTTCCACGCAGAAGGGAATGTCCCCGAGTCGAAGGATTTTTGAAAGATTGAGCACAGGGGAGCTGAGAGCGTGTCACAACAAGCTGACAAGACAGATGGCGGCAAGCCATCGGGACCAGCACTCTTGCTGGTGTCAAGATTTTTCAGTTTTGCGGCTACTTCATCAACGGTGAAGGTATGAGAGGACAAGGAGGAAAAAAATGGGAGCGTGTCAATAGAGTACAAGTTAACATTTTCATGAGAGGAATAACTGGCTTGAAAGTGATCTGCAAAGGCGTTTGCTATGTCCAACGAGTTTTTAAACTCCTTGCTTTTGAATGACATTGAATTGGGCAAACCAACGGATTTATTATTCATATTTTTAATGAAGGACCAAAAACGTTTTGCATTAGCTGGCATTAGTTGCTCAAAATTGGTTACGAAGATGAGGTAGCACCAATCAGTTCTGACACGGACTTCGCGGCGTTTGTTCGAGTAAGCTAGGTAGTCTGACTGCAGCAAGGTCTTTTTGTATTTAGCATATAATTTGTTTTTTTGGCCGATCAGTTTGCGAAGAGTATGGTCGAACCAAATAGGGTATTTGTTACCGAAGGTTTTCTTTCTGGGCACAAATCTGTTTACACCCTCAGACACAACGTCGTGGAATTGCTGTACAACTTCGTTAATATCAACGCAGTTCTGAACGAAGGACCAGTGTTGTCGAAATTCCGATGTTTTGCTAAATAACTTTTAAACGGTTTTTATGTAAAAATATCTAGGCTATCCAAATAAAAAAATGACAGTGGTGTACTATTTTTTTCTTTAAAATTATGCAATGCAAATCTCGTACGGATGTCACTGGTAGAAATAAAAAATGTTGTAAACCAGAGTATGTGTCTTGATGGTTGAATGGAGAACATTATTTGGGCCTTTCCCAAAACAGCTTGCCAGAACTATTATAATACTTACCTTTGGGAATGCATAAGAATTTCACTCCATTTTATCTCAGCAGTGCGAAAACACTAAATATGATTTTTGAAAATCGTTGAATAGCAAGAGGAGAGCCAGTCGCTTGTTCTCCTCGATCACCGGACTTTACCCCTTAAACTTTTTCTTGTGGGGACATTTAAAAACATTAGTATATTATGTGCCAGTTTACACTAGAGAAAACTTATTAGAAAGAATTAATTTCCATGGTCACGAAATGAAGAGCAACGTTGCAGCTTTGTGGAGAGTCCGACAGTCTTCAATTCTCAGTGCTAGGGAATGCATACGATTAGAAGGGGACCAGGTTGAACCGACTTGCCAAATTATTTTATAAAATACCACGTACCACCATAAACTGAATTAAAATCTCGATACTAACGCATCAATTAGTATTAATCCAAATACTCGAAAACGGTTGCTCGTAGCGACTTTCAATACAAATACCTTTTTGACGTAAAAAAAAATACTATAAGCGCATACAAATAAGTTACGATCTTTCAAAAAAAATCGTGTAGATTGCGCCCCTAAGAAGTCAGAGAAATACTAACATCAAATTTAAATTTCTCATATCAAAAAATTTTCTGGGACACTCTGTATATTCATTACTCAGAATCATTCAAAATCACGCAGTTCTTACGGCATTCATCGTCTCAATATAGTGAGATCAGACAAAACAGACGTATCCAAATAGGATTTGTTTGGTTTACGCTAACTGTTTTGACCGATCTATTGATTGCAAGCAGCTATTTTGAAGTTTAATATTGCGTTGTACCAGTGCTTTTTTATTATAAATAGCCAGTAATAAGTGTTGCAAGTTTTGATTTTTGGCATAAAAATGTATTTATTTATTTTATTTATTTACTACATTTAGGACACAAACAGGTGCAGCCACCCAAAAACGTATCCACTAATTAAATAAGCATATTAAGTTTACCCTACGTACGTTTTATTAATATAAATATTTACTAAGTTAAAGTCTATTAAATTCTATAAGACATAACAACAAAGTATAAAAAACTGAGAAATGCTTGAAATATTGAATACAATAATATGTATGAATATATAATATACCTAGACTACTATAGGATTAAGATAATTTTTGATAGAACACAATGATAGAAAAAACAGGTCGATATTTTGACAAGAGTTAAAGTATGAGCCTATTCTAAAAATAGGAGAATTTCTGCCTAGATTGGTATGTGTCTGAAATAGATGAAGGCAGTATTGATGTCTGGTGGTTCTAGAGGGAACGTGTAAAGAAATCAAAGAGAGAAGTTCAGGTGCATTATATCTGTTATTGAATAACTTATAAATAAAAATAAGCTGAGATTTAATCCTTCGATTCTGTAGAGTTGGAAGATTAAAATGTTGTCTAGCTTCGGTAACACTAGCCACATTGTAGACACCATTTACTCTCCAATTTAAAAAACGTACAAATTTGTTTTGTAGGCGTTCTAGCCTTATTTTATATTTTTCGAAATAAGGACTCCAAATAATGCTTGCAAAATTAAGTCTGCTATAAACATAAGCAAAATAAATTAGTTTTATTGCCTTCTCAGAATTGAAATCCCTACACACTCTGACCACGAACCCCAGCATCCGAGAACACTTACTAACTACATATTCGATGTGTGAGGCAAATGACAGCTTGCTGTCGAAAAAAACACCAAGTCCTTAATCTGAGTAACTCGATTTAAAGGTTCATCGTTGATTAAGTAATTAAACTCAAAGATATGTCTATTTTTAGTGAACGAAATACAAGAGCATTTTCCTATATTTAAAGAGAGTTTGTACTTATCACAAAAAGCCGAAACTCTATTGAGATCTTCCTGCAGTCGCATGCAATCATCTACCCAGCGAATCTCTGAAAAAATCTTCAAATCGTCAGCGTAGAGGAGAAAACTCGAATATCGAAAACAGCTATAAATATTATTTATATAGAGACAGAAAAGAAAGGGGCCCAGGTGAGAGCCCTGTGGTACACCTGAAGTAACCAAAATTGATCTGGAAAAACTATCAAAAATGGAAACTTTCTGATTACGGCCAAGAAGATACGATGAAAACCAGCGCAAAAGTTTACCCTGTACACCGAGATCAGACAAAACAGCGATAAGAATATTGTGATTAACTTTGTCAAAAGCTTTGCTAAAATCTGTATACAGAGAATCGACCTGGACACGGTTGTCTAGGGCACTGGAAAGATACTGATGGTATATTAGCAAGTTTGTGTCAATAGATCGCCCTGAGAAGAATCCATGCTGTTGAGGTATTATTATGTTTTTAAATATATAGAATAGTTGGCGATGGATAATACTTTCCATGACTTTACTGAATATACAAAGTTTACTTTTACCCCTGTAGTTGGAGACGGATGACCTGTCGCCACTGTTTTTATAGATTGGGACTAAATGAGAGGTTTTCCAGAGTGTAGGGTAGCAGCTACTCGTAAGTGAGGTGTTAAAAATAATGGTCAGCGGAGTACTCAAACTGCATGAACATTTTTTCAGAAAATAAGATGGTATTCCGTCACTCCCCGCACCCTTATTCTCATCCAGACTGGACATCCTCTCCGAAACCTCCTCTACGCTGAACATGAGGGAATGTATATTAACACTGCTATGCGACTTATTATCAGGCGCGTACTTGGTCTGCGAATATTGTTCATAAACAGAGCTAAAATATGATGCAAATAGCTCACATATATCGTCCTTATGTGTAGCTGTCATCACTCCGTTTGACATAACGCTGGGAATACCAGCATCCCGCCTGGAATCAGAAACAAAACTCCAAAATTTTTTTACGTTTGTTTTAATGCTTTGTTCAGTAGTTGTTACCAGACCTCTATAATCAGAATGCACTAAAATCTTGCTACGACGCCTAAGTATTCGAAATTTATTAAAGTCGTTAATGTTGCCATATTTTTTCCACTTCCACTTCCAAAATACTTAAATTACGGACACCATAGTGGGTCTAGTTAATGTGGATAGTAGAAAAATGCCGATGAAGGATCAAAAACGTGAAGAAAAAAAGGTCAAAGGTAGGAATAAGTTTATAATATGTTATATTAATTTACTGTTGTATCAATTTTTTTAAATATTCTAATACTTATCTAAATCTTAGAATAATATAACAACCTTATCATCATAATACAAAAGTCTATTTGTGCAGTATAGTCAATGCTAATTATATTAAAAAAGCTAGAGATGAAGATGCAGGTACATATAATTGAGTTATTTTGAGCGACTTCCAAGCAATAACCAGCAGATCGGCATTTTTTAGTTTCCAAAGGTTTAGTTTAGTGTAGATTAACTTAGTGGTAATCCTTTTCACATTCCTGCATGGTTTACCTTTTTATAATCGTATCATTTGACATCAGTTTCCAATTACTAAATACTTAGTAAACGATAACAATAGGAACGAAAAGAAAAAGGTAAAAAGTGCAAATGGTTTCACTAAATTTAAACTGTTTGAAAGCTACGTCCTTTTGGATAAAAACGACGATTTTAAGTTATTTGTTTATTTCTCGAAAATCACTCAAGAATACTCATGATAAGTATAGGACATGCTGTATAAAAAAGTTTTGACATTTTTCCCAAAATTTAAAAGGAAATAAAACATCGCGTATCATAAAAACAAGTCTACACCTACTTCCGGTACAACCGGAAGTGCCAGATTCCTTAGCATATTTTAGATGAATGGCCACCTTCGACAATAGTATCTCTCAACGGGGTCAACTATTTTCTGTAATTTTGTCAAAAATATTTTATTGTTGAATTAGCATCTTATGTTCTTAAATAGTTTACGCACAATAATTTTATTGACAATTGATAATAGTTGAAATGTCAGATTTCAGCTATTATCAATAGTAATAAGTATATATCTACTGACTTATTGAAAGAGATCATGCGTAATAAACACATGAGTTAACTAAAAGGTATGCCAATTAAAATTAAAAAATTGGCATACATTTAAATACAATCCAATGATACATACCCTATAACTTTGTTCTTAGAAGAAGGTACCGGTTCCCACCAAACCTCCACGCTAGATTCGGACGTCGCCACAGCTTTAACCGACATGGGAGCCCTGCCGATGTCTTTCTCGGTTTGGATGGTTTGCTTGTCGCTGTTCGGGCCAGCCCCTTGACTCGTATACGCTTTGATATGGAACACGTATTCAGTGTTTTCCTCCAGGTTGGTGAACACGGCCTTCGTTTTGGTGACGTTACGGAAAATCACATTGTTGTGATCGGATTTCTTATGAAATTCAATGTCGTACTTGACTACTTGTCCGTTGCGGTGTTCCCTGGTGGGTGGGTCCCATGTCACGCATACCACATCGGGCGTCTGGAAGCGATAAGTGATGTTCGTTGGCGGCCCGGTGGGGGGACCCTCGGGGGTGCGCATATATTTGATGGATTCTTGACCTATGCCGATATGGTTGAGTCCAGCCACTCTGAATTCGTACTCCACTCCCCGCTCCAGGTCGTTGATGCGGTAGTTGGTCCCTGAACCTGCAATTATAAAGAAATTATAAAAATTGTAAAAAAACAGTTAACACTTGGAAAATGTTTTAATTGTGTTAAAAAAATTGCTTGATTCTTAATATTTTTTATTAACGAACTTTTTCCGAAAAAAAAAGAACACATCTGAAGCGAGTTAACGGTTTAACATTAATTTTTACAAGAACTTCGTAAGACGAACTGCTTTTGAAAAAACCGATTTTGAATCAATTGGTAAAGTAACGGTCAAAGTTGAGGCTTTTAACTTTAGGGAAGCTCAATGACACACATATGCGATCGAAAATGAAAAATTAAGGTCATATTTTTAAGGTGGAATTTATTGCTGATTTTCCCGTAACAAGTATAAAATATACGTTCAACCTCATTTTTTTTTAGAAAAACAAAATAAGCTGGTATATATATTATGTCAGGCATGTAAGTTTGTTTTTCTATGAGCGTGTGAGAAGTGATTTACTTTCAATATAAACGTTGTAACAAACAATAAATAATTGTTTAATAAAATAATAAACTGTTGGCCACTTGATACAGTTCACCTACATTTTTTTCGACAGTCGTAAAATTCGACGTTTTCACTGGAGTACAGTTGAACACAAAATTTTATTCAAATTGTACATTTCTAAGTGTAGTTTATAGCTATACATATTGTTTTCGTCTTTTTAGAACCAACGTCAATTTTGGTCTTTCAAATGTAACATCCTGTATATAATTCAAATCTAAACAAAATTTTATTAGATTCTACGAAGTCATGTAAGTAGAGTTTCTATGATCACTTAAAAGTAAAAAAAAAACACCAAAGATGATAAAAAGAAGCAAGTACCGCACATTTTACGTTAACATACCTTTTATGTGCACATCTTTTAACAGCTGATCTTTGACTCCGTATCTCAACCGGTAACCTTTGAGCTCCCCATAGGTCTGCGACGGTCTAGACCATTCCAATTCAACAGTTACTGCAGGTTCCCGTTCAATAATCCTGCAAAAATCAAATTAATATGGAATGTTCAGGTTTCCATACGATTTATACGTATATTAATATTATCTGCAAAAAATTGTTATCCAAATGTCAGTGGTCTGATTGAAGTCATTATTGTACGTTCATCATCCATTTCCGACATAGGTTTGGGAAACTGTATGTTTGGAGTATACGTAGCCTAGTACCGAAATATATGAGCAGAAGATTGAAGAAATATAGTATCTACATCACAAACAGAATACACACTAAGTTAATGCCATATTACAACAAGCCACCCCATCCTTATGGTTTAATAAAAAATCCACAAGCCTCACATGTCTCTAAGGCTAAAAACTAGCTTCAGATATTTACCAACAAGTGTTTCGTCGAAATATTTGTTAGAGATCATTCAGTCTTCAGTTGATTTTGTTGAGGGCATTACATTAGGACAATAAGGAACTAACACTAGAACCTGTTGTGGAAGATAGATGAAAATACTAGACTTCTAACCACACTACACTACAACGTGTTACGTTCTGGACGCGCGGTTCGCTAACTTGAATACATGAATCAAATTTCAACAATAAATATTATAAACAACTTGAGGGAACTGCGACGGGCAATTGTTTATCTCCTATCCTTGCAAATTTGTTTATGGGTAAATTAGAAACCCAATTCAAAAAAGAAGTCAAGTATTTCCCAAGGGTGTGGTATAGATACGTAGACGATATATTTGCTATTTTTGATACTAAAACAGACAATTTGGACACTTTCTTGGAAACATTAAACAATAAATATCCTTCCCTTAATTTTACGTACGAAAAGGAGAACAATAGGCAATTACCTTTTCTCGACACGTTAGTTATTAGAAATAACGATAAATTAGAATTTGATATTTATAAGAAATTTACTAATACTGATAGGTATATAACATCCTGCTCATTTCATTGCCGTCAACACAAAATGGCAGCACTTCATTTCTTAACTCATAGGTTAGTCAATTTTCCATTAAGTATAGAACGTTTTAACAATAAAATGAATCGGATTAAAAATATAGCTAAAAGTAATAGATATAATGATAATTTTTTACATAAATTATTAAATAGACATAAGCATAAGAAAATGTTAAAAGATGACACTACTCTTCAAGCACCTGAGGCTCCCAATAAGTTCATAGTAATCTCATATGATTCTACATATACGAAAGGTCTAGAAAAAGTATTTAAAAAGGCAGGTTTTAAACTAGCCTACAAAACGTAGAACAGTTTGAAAAATCTCCTTGGAAACCCTAAAGAGAAAGTCGATTTGAAGAGAGAAGTGGCATCTATGAAATTAGCTGTAATGACTGCGATCTAAAATATGTTGGGCAAACTAAACGCTCCATAAACATTCGTTTTAAAGAACACATGACACATTTAAGATACGGAAGAACAGAAAAGTCAAGCGTTGCCCAACATGCTTTGGAAAACAATCACCAAATAGGAATAAATAATCTTAAGTTAATTAAAAATGTATCTAATAATAGATTATTTGAGAGTATAGAAATAGTTAAATGTGGTAAAAAAGCACTAAATAAAGACAGAGGTCCCATTCCCTATAGTCCCCTCTATTGCTTACTTGACAACGGTGTAGTCGAGTGCAACCAAGTGTGACCACATTTACCTATAAATAGTCTCGGTTAGGATAAGTTACTTTAGTTTATATCATCTGCTGATGATGCTAACTTGAATAGCGAAACGCCCGTCCAGAACGTAACAAGTTGTGGTGTAGTGTGGTTAGAACTATTGTATTTTGATAAAAACGTTCCAGGTTTTGATGTCGAAAACTCACACAAATGTTCCGATATGTGAATCACCGGAGTTATTAAGCAATGCTCTTTTAACGCCTCTGGACAGTGTGATAGAACTATTGGAATGCAGTTTTCGTAACTACTTTTTTCAAGTGAAAGATAGGTTTTATTCACAAGATGATGGTCTTCCAGTCTCTCTATTCAGTGGTAGCCCAAAGTTTATATGAAGCGAATCGAAAAGTGTAAAATTAGTAGGGCTTAAATCGAACCTAATCTTTGGCTTCAGAACGTCGATAAAACTTTTATTATTTGCACATCAAACGATAATTATTTGGCAGAATTTTTAAACCACTTCAATCATAAGAAAGTTACCAAAACTACAGTGTACCGAAAGCCTACACACAGACATACTGGTTCAGCCATACTGAATGTATACTAAAATGCTCAATTAATAATTTGTAGTCGATTGAACAATTAGTTTTTTATTTTCGAAGGGTGATTTTTCGCGATTGTAATACTTTGGAGAGAAATAAAAACAGTAATAATATGCAACCAAATTTAAAACCGAACTTGTATTGCATTTTTCTTTTTATGTCTTATGTCATGAAACGTAAAAAATAAAGTTATTATCAATTTGTCTGCAACTATACTTACTTTAGCGTTAAAGCAGGCCGATTCGGAACACCACCGGGAGTTCTAACGTCAACCGGAGCACTTCGGTCACCGTCTCCTTTTCTTGTCAGGGCGGCTACTTGGACTGCATAGGTGGTATCCGGTTGCAAACCAGTAATGTTCAGTTCTAAGGTTTGATCTCCGAGAACGTTGAATCGCATCGGTTCATTAAGGAAACTTTTACTCTGAAATTTAAGCAATGCATCTTGGGGTTGTAAATATTTATTGGCAATGAAAATCGAGACAGAAACATTTTTCAAGTTATCAACGTAAACCCTAGTGCATCGGTAGGAACTGTACAACCGTGAATGTATGTACCAAAATCAACGGTACAGAGAGTGTTGAGAGATGGAATAAGTACCGTCCATATAAACCCATAAGAGTTTAAGGACATAAAGACACTGATTTTCCAAGACGACTACGGTTCTGTGAGTGGTATACTACGAAGTGTAATGAAAATCCCGATTTTGTAAATCATGTCTTGTGGTCCGATGAGAGTAGCTTTACGAATTGTGGAGTTTTTAATAGGCACAACAGTCATCATTGGACTGTGGAAAACCCTCAAGAAGTGGCGGAGAGACATCTACAGATCAGATTTGGAAGTAACGTTTGCTGTGGGGTCAATACCTTGGCCTCCTAGATACCCTGACCTCTCGCCCTTGGATTTCTACCTCTGGGTCATACGAAGAATGAGGTCTATGAATTTGATCGCACTTGAGACTATAAAAATGCTGAGACAAAGAGTTTTGGATACATTTAGAAATATTAACAAAAATACACTGCCATGGTTGTACGAAATAAAATCATCAATTGTCAAAAGTGTCTCGATGCAAATGGACGTCATTTTGCAAATCTGTAAATGAATGTAACCCAGGTACGAAGTAGTTAAGAACTTATTTAGATTTTTTTTGCCGTCATTTACGTTCATGTTGTATTGAAAATTCAATGCGTTTAATACATTACTTATTAATGTAATCGTGGAAATAAGCTAATGTGTTTATTACGTTATCCTCGGCATTTGTCACTGGTTTCGGAACATGTTTTGTAACTTTAACCTTGCCAAAACGCAAAAAGTTCGTTTCAATCCTCTTGAATTTTGACTTGTTCATTGGCGGCAAATCGGGGTGGCGTTCATTAAACACACGACATTTGATTAATACGTATTTTTCTCTCCAAGAAAAATTTTATAACATTCTCCATGAATATAAAATAGATTGAGAATATCAGCGTTTGATTTATTCTTCCATTTTAATTTAGAAGATTTGATTGTTTAATACACTGACAGCTTTCATTAAATTCAGATAGATCTGCAGAACGAACCCAATTCTATTTTTACTTTTTTGAATAAAAATTTATCAAAAAAAAAGTAAGACTATACGTTTTAGACTATATCATCTAAACGAAAAAAAAAGTCATATTGACCATCATTTGGTGCTTATTTAAAAAAGATTGTTTTTTCCAATGGCACACCAAACGTTACTTCCAAATCATGTAAACATTTAGGATTTTGCACAGCTAATGATGATTTTTTTATAAAACCCAATTCGTTATTCTCATCGGACCACAAGACACGTTATAAAATCGGGATTTTCTGGGACATCTCCTAGTATACCACTCACAGAACGTAGTCGTCTTGGAAAATCAGTTTCCTTAAGTCCTTGTACTATTATGGGTTTGTATGGATGGTACTTATTCTTTTTTAAAACTCTCTGTACTGTTGATTTTGGGTTTCCTGTTCTACAGTTCTTACCGATACAAAAACTTGGATGTTTCTGTCTCGAATTTCATTGTTAAAATGTGGTTGTTTGAAGGCAGCATGGTTAATTAAATTAACTACGATTTTCCTGACTTGGGTTTTATGAGGCTGCCGTCGTTCGGGGTACGACTCCAAATACCTTGCTGAGGTAACGTTGGCGTTTCTGTATGACTGAAAGTGCAGAGCTAATATGTCAAACTTTTCTATTTTACCGATCGTCTGCAAAATATGAAGATTATATCTTCAAAACTTACAAAAATATGAGATTTTAACTATTTGGTTTCAAAGGCAAAATCCAATTTTCAGTTCAAGGTCAAATATCTTAAGAACGCTTGAACCTAGGTATAGGACATGCTACATAAAATAGCATTAAAATTTTCTCTTTCCAAGAATCCAAAAATATCATAAGAAAAATAGTTGAGGGTGTTGCGGGTTAACAAAAATAATGAAGACGTGTCGTATACGCCATCTTATTTGTCTTAAAAATATGCCCCAATAAGTTACAGGCTGTTCTGAATATATTGGCCAGAAAAGAAATCCGCCATTTTCGGTTTTACCTCAATAATCCCAAAATTTGAAATTTTTATCTAAATGGGATCATCAAAAACTTTCCCCATTTAACGGGTTGCGTAGGTATAATAGGAGCCGAGACCCTGTATATATATTAAAATGAAATTTTCTCGAAACTTTAACCCCTGTATTCACTAAAAAGGTTTAAGAGTTAGACCAAGACTAGGTGCTATGGTGCTTAAAACTCTTTGTTCACCAGTTATGTTTCGCTTATGGCACTGTCATTTTGTAATTGTGACATTTAGAAAAATTAGTTGTTCAATTCATCTTCACCCTATAACTGTCAAATTAGACCTGGTCTAAATTTAAACCTCTTTATTGAATATAGGTGTTAATCTTTAGTCCATTTGCCCATTTGTAAAGCCTAACCGTAAAAATACTGTATATCAAAGCCCTTGGATGCAGCACATTTTGAGAAATGCTGGAATATTATTTTCCTCAACACTTACCTCCTCTCTGGTTTCTTGGACATGAACGTGGTAGCCCAAAATAATGCCGTTCCTGTCTCGGATCTGGGGAGGTTTCCAATTAACCTTGATCGTGGTAGAATTTAATGGAGTAACTTTAACCTCTTGTGGATCCCCCGGCACTGTGAAACCATACACAACAATCAGACGAATATCACAAATAAAAAAAATTATCAAAAAACAATTCAGAAATTTTGTTTTCATGCTGGCACATCACACGTTTTTCATGTAAAACTTTTGTCTGATTGTTTAACATCCTTTTTACATTTGAATACCAACACACAGAAATAGGCGGGTATATAGTTACCTCTTCCATTAGGGTTTTTGCAAAAAAAAAATGGGGGCATAATAAAAGAGGATTGGTTTCTATATTAGCGCTATATAAATAGTAATAAACAAAAATCTCCTCGAGGGCTTGCGTAAAAAAAAATCGTTTCAAAAACGTTTAAAAACAATTATTTTTTAAAATGTAGCGTATCAAAAAAGCACAAAAAATCTACAATCTAAGGTCACTACTAGCACACAACAAGAAAAAATACTCACTTCTTCGTACTGAGGGACCGCGTATTGCAAAAATTCAAAAAAAATATCAAATAGAGAGTGCTACTCACACTAGTCTATTAAAACATCATCAAAAATGTTGTAAAAAAACTTCTCCGCTACAAAAATGCTTGGAGGCTTTCAAAAATCATGTTTCTTTTTATACTCACACACATGTAGTGATTTCTCAAAAAAATATCACAAAAATATGTGGCTGTAGTGGGAAAAAACTGGGAAAAAAAACGGATGGGGTTGTTGGTTTTGAAATTGTGTCAAAATCGTGTCCAGCGGTTTGTTGTTTCTTGGAAGCTGTGGTAACTTGCACACGTCCGGGTTAGTTTATACCAGAAAGCAAAAAAAAATCTGTTATGACATGAGCACCAAAAATGTCTTATCGGCCCAGTCGACATGCAAAAAATGTACTAGTCGTAAAAGTGAGACGCCGATTTTCAAGCAGATATTTCTACGTTGTACCAGTTTGTTGTAGAACACAAGTTGTTGGTATATTGGTATTCAAATGCGTAAAATTCCAAGCGGTTAGTGCTTCAAGTATAGGCCCAGAAAGCATTTATATCGTATGAAAACGTACTCAGTAGGTATAGGTAAAAAGTAAGGAGAAAAATTAAAAGGTAATATAGTTACACCCAAACCAAACGAAGTTCGAAAGGGGAAAGTTCGGATACAATTTTGCAGATTACATAAACGGGTAAAGAAGAAAAAAACATCAACATTAATTTTTCCAGTATATCGCAATTTATATTTTTTGTTCTTAACGTACTGGTTTCCAAAGTATTTGTTTATAAAGTTATAAAGAAACGTTGCAACGATTTAGGTGCCATAGAATCCCAGTAAATAAAATGTACTAAACTAAACTATTCCTAAAAATCTTGGTACCTGCTATCCCAAAAACAAAATATCAGAGGTTAGTTCAAAAAAAGCAGGTCAAACATAGTCTTCTTGCATTAACTAGAATGATGTTTTATTTAAACCTGACCTTAACTAAAGGTGTTGTTTAATGTCATGCAAAAATTCAAATAACTTTTAATTTTAGAACAATCATTTACTTGATGACAATCCATTATCAACAATGCAAATAAAACACTTTAAACTGTTTTAGATTTTCATTTTTATTCAGAACTTTTGAGGTTTGTTTCGCTAACACTTGTAGCTTATTCAGACAAATGGTATTTAAACTTAGAATTTGCTAAATGGGCTTGATTTTGATAAAAACATTTTTCAGGTAAAGACTTATATAGACTACGAGGGTCCTAAATAACATTTTGAAGAAAATTTCTAACAAAATGGGTTTAAAATAGGTGAATTATTCATATCTTAATGGTCGTTTAAGAGGTACTGGGTGTTTTTACGTATATTAATTTCCATAGACTCTAAAAGTGACAATTTTTTACTCTTGTTTATTGTATGTAATATTTCAAACTCTTCATCGAAAGCATGGTTATTATCTAACCAATGTTCGGCGTTAAATCTCTTTTATTTTTAATAAAACTTCTTTTATGCTCTGCTCATTCTGTTTAAAAGTTCTCTCAGTCTGGCACTTTTGGGCATGATCCTCAGTTTAATTTATAAACGGATTTATTATTTTTATTTGTTTTTTTCTTTGTTATTTTTTATAAATTTACTTAGATTCTTATTTATTTTAAATTTTAATGTTCGTTTTACGAAGTGTAGAAGCCATCTTTTCTGTAGGTTTACCGATATAAGTAAGTACCTTATATTTTTATAATATATTACCTTTATTTTTTTCTTTGGGTAGTAGAGGGTTAATTTCTGAAAGTATTTTTTTAATACAGTGAAACTTCCCTTATCGGACACCTCCGAACAATGGACACCTCTGCTGTTTCAACAGCAATGACAATTTTGAAAGTACGGATAATCCTGGCATCTCTCCGACCGTCAGTATACTCAGTTTAAACGAAAAGGGTGACAATTTAAAAACTTTTATTTGAATGGACATGTTAATAAGCAAAACTGTCAATTTTGTATTGCAACAAATAAATGTTTTTATCCCAAATTGATAATGTTAAAGAATATATTTAAAAAAATTATTTAAAAAATTCCGCCCGTAATATTCAGAATCACATGTTCATTTGCTGCAAAATAAATTTATACTGATCGCCAGTCGAAACGTTCCAAGGAATTTTTAGTGCGACTTTATATTCGTATAAACGTTTCAAGTTATTTATATGATTTTTTTACGTTTGTAGGTCAACTCCCGGACTAACTACCCAATGCCCGGAGTGGCCTTTAAACTCAGCCTACTGAGATTTACAAGGCGAAGCAATGTACCATGTTTTTTTTTATAGAATGTCTTTGAAACTGAAGATCATCGAGTCTCCTATTGTACAACTTGGCATTTCCTCTATAATTTGTTTTTTGGATCATCATTATCGGTGGCCTCGTGTGCCACTGCCACCCGATCTCTGGCTTTAAAATGTGAATCTGGAAACACATTCGGACCCGTCGATTTTTGATTTGAAGAGGAACTACTCTTCCAGCTTTTTTCTTCTACGTACCTTTAACCTTCTAGCTGGGGGGAGAACAACCCCCAAAGTTTGAATAGGCGAGATACCTCTTTGCAAAGGTCTCAACGAGTTCTTTATGATCCTATAATTAGGCCTT